>JAVSBX011149072.1:0-24127 GCA_033119125.1 Desmognathus anicetus
TATGAGACTGAAACTACATACTGGACTATGATTACACCAGCATGCGCCCCAAAAGATTTCTGGGCTCCCATATTAAACTATTGGTCCTTGCAAAATCTCGCCCAAGATACCGAACAATAATGCTCTGATTTTCTGCACCTATATGTAAATGTGATTAATATGATAAATGTTTAATATTATTTTTTTTTCCCTTCGACTCTTCCACTTGTTATGTTATTGGCCCTGCTGACACCATGTCATTCAGACTCTATTAGATCTCAGCAAATAGACCCCGACTTCATAATCAAAAGATATATTTCAACGCACCTGCTTTCTTCCCCCCGTGTTGTTTGCGGCCTAAATGTTGTTTTGATTTAATTATAAAACTGATTGATATTATTATAATGTAAAAAAGGTTTTTGGTTAGGTATTGCAATGAGTATATAACGGTGTAACAAATGCGAATCAATGACTGATAAATGTATAAATATAGAAGTAATTATAAAATTGTATTTTTATTTTTAAATTGTAATGCTATATTGAAAACTTAATAAACAAATTTAAAAAAAAAAAAAAAATTATATCTTGTACAATTACAATAAAATAGATGAATCTTACAGATGAATATTTCTTCTGAAGAAACCAAACTTCACAAAGAGATACATTTTCGTCATTTGATCAGTCAGATTATCTCAAAATTTCGAACAGGTTCCACTCATTGCCAGATTTACATTTTCCAAGCCATTTACATGTTAAGTCCTCAAGTCCAACACATGTAGTACGGAAATGAGCAATATCATCAAGTTCGGTAGGACAGGTTGGACATGTTTTTTCCTCCCTAGTACATTTAATCCAAGCTTACAGAAACATATTAACAGGCAAAATCCCAAAGCATAACTTCATAAATGCACGCAGGATTACAGAATTCTGGCAATTCAGGATGTAAGCCTCCCTGCCTCTATGCATCTTTACAATACAATACAATACAATACAAAAAAATGTTTTAATGTGCGGCTCGCCCAGGGGCCTCAGCGCACAAGTCAAAGACAAACTCAACCAAAACGTAACCAGTAGCAGTCAATGGGGTAAGGACAGCAAGTTAGACATGCTGAAGACTCAGGTAACTCTATCAAACAAAAAGGACTTAAGTCCTTTCTTGAATGCTTCCAGTTCACAGGAAAGCTTCAAGGTGGTTGGCAAAGAATTCCAGTGATTAGCAGCCTGGGAAGGAAATGTGTGTCCGTCAAATGTGGCGAGAGCATATTTTGGAAGATTCAACCTGACAATGCCCTCAGATCTTAATGTGCGAGAGGGCATGTGACAGGACAAGGAGTCAGACAAATAGCTAGGAGCTTTCTTCTGTAGGCATTTGAAAGTTAATGAACAAACTTTATGTAAAATTCTAGAGCTGACTGGCAACCAGTGCAGTTCACGCCAAGCGGCAGAAACATGTTCACCCCTACCCATACCGGACACAGCCCTGACAACATTATTTTGAGTAACTTGTAGCGAGTGAATCACCTTTTTGTCAGCGCCGGCAAGCAGACTGTTGCAATAGTCTACTCGGGCATTGACAAGTGCGCCAGCCACTTTCGTCAGGTTTTCTTTAGATAAGTAGCTCCTTATTTGATATATCAACTTAGTAGAGTAGGCACAAGCAGATCTTACTTTCAGGGCATGTTTGGTCATAGATAACTGAGAATCAAAAAAGACTCCCAACGTTTTTACATCAGACAAGACCTAAATGTTACAGCCCTCGACATTGAACGCAGAATAACAGTCTGGTAGTCGTTGTAAACGCGCGCGAGTGCCCAGGATTAAAAGCTCTGTTTTACCATCGTTTAGAGCTAACCTATTAAAGGCCATCCAAGTCTGGATACGAGAGTAGATAGACTGTATACTGGCAAGATCACTAGTATAGCAACCAGACAAAGGAATGAAAACCTGAGTGTCATCGGCGTAGTTTGTAAAACCCACGCCGTGACACTCAAGCATATTAAATAACGGTCTGGTATAAAGATTGTACAACGTAGGGGATAGGCAGGACCCCTGTGGAACACCCCGTAATAGGGGAAGAGGGTCCGCTGCCACCTCACCCAGGAAAATTCTAGCAGATCTGCCCGATAAAAAGGACTCCAGCCAATCAGCTGCTTTAGAAGAAAAGTTAAAGCATTCTTTAAGTCTGAGAACCAACAGTCCATGGTCTACCAAATCGAACGCTGCACTTAAATCCAGTAACATAAGTAATGCTGGGGTACCCTTATCGATAATGGTAGCCAAGTTGGTCTTAAGATCTAAGAGTGCTGTCTCAGTACTGAAGCCTTTCCGGAAACCTGACTGTCTAGGATTGAGTAAATTAGCCTCATCTAGATATGCTTGGATTTGCTGATGTGCCACAGTGTCCAGGATTTTAAGTAGGAAGGAGACATTGGTGATGGGGCGATAGTTAATTGGGTCCAGAGTGTCCAGCCCAGCCCTTTTTAATAAGGGGGTAATGCATGCCTCCTTCAAAATCTGTGGCACTGTTGCAGTGGCAAAGGATATATTCACCAATTTAGCAATAATGGTGGCTAGCACAGGCAAAGCATTCTTGATCAAATCAGCTGTAACTAAATCCCCTTTGTATGAGGTGGATTTCATGTGCTTTACAATATCCGTTATTTCAGCCACAGTAACAGGATGAAAGAAAAAACCCTGAGTACATTAGGTCCTGTGGCCGAGAGTTCACTGGTTGCGAGACCAGTGTATACAGTAGTATAAAATCTGAGCGTAGTTAGACTAGAGTACGAAAATGGTGAGCATAGATAATTTTCTTGATCAGAGATTTTGGAGAGGGTAGCATGTTGGAGTCCTGAACCCAAAATTCCTTGAACCCATACTTTTGTGTCGCAGACTATTTTCAACAAAATTAAATTTGAAATCATTATTCAGTGCTTTCATAAGACCCATATCAACCAGGCTGCTGTTGTCTTTTTGACTCCACACATTACAGAAGTAAGAAAGGGTGCGCTGGGCAATAGAGGCAGTGATTGGTCTAGAAAAATTGGAGCACAAAAGATAAATTGGGGAAAACCCAATAGTTTCCTCCAACATTTTGATTCCCAGGCTTGAAGCAAATCTCTGATCCATAAAACAAGAAGCCCTTCCATTTGGAAACATAAACGGATAACAAGGTCTCAACCATAATTAAAGGAGTAGAGTATCTAATTTTGGTCATCGCATTTGAGATCAGCTCATTTTTGGGACCCAAGGATTCAATTTGAACATTCCAACGCCCATTCTCTGAAAAAGACAAGCCCCAACAAGCATATGATTTAACAGATTCCACTGGACCCTCATTGAGAAACCATTTAAAATTAGTTTTAAGACTACCAAATGTGAAGACAGTCTGTTTGGCGTGCGTGCGGTTTTGGTTTTTTTTGCCAGCTAGGGGCCAAGTGGACCCCTAGGCTGGTCATATGGGTGTGTAGCATAGGGTTAGGGTGCTCCCTTGGGTGCCCCTAGTCGCTGCTGGGGTCGCGTGCGACCCCTGACCAGCATGGTAAGATGGGTAGGGTCCCTGGGAGGGTCCTACGATGTCCCTAGGAGCTGGTAACTCCCTGCCCTAGGCTCAGCTAGTGAGTCTGGGGGTCCCCCCTCCTGCACCCCCATTCCCTGCGCGTCCCTTCATGGCTAGGCTTAGCTTAGGGCGTGTGTGCGAGCCGTTTACATCTGCCATGTGAAACGTGCTCCTGTGTGTGATGCAGCTGTGGAACGTGTGAGAGGAAGTCTCAGTGTTAAACGTGTGCACTGTAGTCACTGCACGTCCTCGAGATCATCAATGAAGAGATTGAAAAAATAGGGTGCTAGAACACATCCCTGTTTTAAACCCGTATAGGTAGGGATTTTCCTTGAAAGCTAGCCTTTCATCCCCCATCTAACCTTAACCCACATGTTGGTATATACCAGTGAGACCATTTTTACCAAACCGGGAGGAGCACCATATTTCGAAAACTTGGCCCACAAGACATTTTTGGGGACTCTTATCAAAGGCTTTTCGAAAATCGACAAAGCCTTTTCTGAAGCCAGCATGTGAAGGTTTTAGTATTTTGGCTTCTTTTTCCCAGGACACCAACTCTTCTAACAAGAATTTAGCCACACTCTTTCCAGCAGGGTCTAGCATGGCCAGTAATCTGTAGGATGCTGGGTCCTACCTGTTCCACTGCCAGGCCTCTGGGACAGACCAATGCAGAAGACAATAATTAATGGTTGGCATGATCACCTCACTCCATTTATCAGGCCAGGCCTTCAAACACAGAGTTGGAAGGCCTTCCGAACCAACGGCCCGTGATGGATTTAGCTCAGCGACTGCACCCTTCACAGCCTCTAAGGAGTGAGGAGTAAGTGGATTGGATTCCACAGTTATAGGGCCTATGTCATTAATAGAGAGCCCATACAGATGGCTAACACACTCAAACCATTTCAATTCATTGATATTTGCATCAGGAGATTGGTGTGAATTTGGAAAAGCAATGTTTTTAATAGTCAGCCAAATGTTTTTAGAATCTCCGCTATTTAATGCTTGAACAATGTTTTCTGAAACATTGGCCACGTGGTAGACTTTCTTGTTTTTAAGAAAAAAATCTATAAGTCCTCATTAGAATTGTGATTTTATCACATCTTAGAGGAAAATAATTTTTAAAAGACCAGCCCGGTGCAAAATCTTTTTTATTGCATTTTAAAGTACTCAATTAGCACTTTAAAATGCATATTTTCTTAAAGCAAATGCATGCTTTTAGAGATATGATGATGTGAACATTGCCTCCACACCCGACTTCACTCCACCTCTGCAGGCTTGCCCTGCAGACACGCGTCTACAGTCCTTGTAGGTAAATGCGGTGACTGCCACTACATACCTCTTTATGGCCCCCAGCCTTCCTGGAAACAGATGCCCTTGCATGGGCCATGAGTGATGCGTGCCCTTGGAAACACCAGTCATCTAATTTATTTGCTGAAAGCCAGAAAGCGAATGGGTTTATTACTCTATTGCTAAGCAACTCACTAGCAGAGCAACTGCCCGTCAGCACTCAGTAAATAACTACCTTGCTAAAGAACAAGATACAAATTTTCCCAAACTGTATTTTTAAAACACAGTATGAGCAAAATGAAAGAAACGTTTGCTTTGAGATTGTGGGAGACCATTAGATCCCTGGACCTCCTTTCATTTTTAGAAGGGACCCCAAATTTATAAAAAGGAGGCAGAGAGAAATCGGGACTCTCATTATACAGCTCTTCCCAATCTAAATATCGCGTTGGATTGAGAAATTTCATATTGAAATCCCCACCCCAAAGGATCAGCTCATTAGAAAATTCCTTGAACAAATAATCCCTTAAAATGTCAATTTTATTAAAAAAGTGACGCACATGGTCCTTATCTAGAAATAAAGGCCTGCAATATATATTAATCAAAAGCATATGTCTATAAGCAGCGTTGCTACTACATTTTACACAAATGCATAACACACCTGGTACATCAGCCCAAATAGAAACAATGGTCCAATTCTTATAAACATTAATCAGGGTTGACACCCCTCCCGCATTGTGGCCCAAAGTGCTCCTTGTGGCAAATTGCAAAGTGGTATGGAGTCATCAAACACTGATTTGGTTACCGCCCAGGTATCTTGGACCATAATGAAGCTCAAGTCTTAAATACTGTGCCATACTAAAGGGTTAGAAAGCCAGGAGATGCCTGCATAATTCCAGGTAATACCTCTGATAGCTTTGGAAGTAAAAAAATTGTCAGGAAGAGCTCTCAAGTGCACAGATCACCTCAATTAAATCAGCATCATTCTCAACATGGTGAAACACCTCGCTAGAGTGGTGACCTCTTTCTTCTTTGACAACTTGCGAATAAGTAGGATCTAGTGTGTCGACTAGCACTTTCTTCATTGATTGCCTATGAGATGGATGATTTGAATCAGGAGAGAGGCTCCCTTTCCTGGAATTATGCTCACTGGCTCTGGAAGCAACCTCCTGTTCACTTAGAAGGGGGGACATTTGAAGCACAAGGATATTCATAGAAAGCCCAACATTCACCACCTCAGAAATGAAATGAGAGCTGTACTCCCAGACTAGGTTCCTAACTAGTGGACCAATAAAAACAATTTTAGTGACTGTGTTGGAATCATCTAGGTCCTAATAGGAAAACTTTCTAATACTCCGCTTTCCATTACTCCTACGAGGAGGGCACAGGTCACATAGTGCAAGGAAGGCGGGCAGATTGAAAGAGTGCTTGTCAAAGCCATCTTCTTAGCAGAAGATTGACCTAAGGGGAGGTCACTGAGTCCTTACTTCCAAACACAAACAAGGTCACCCTCTCAGACTCCCTAGAAAAGGTGGGAGCCTCTGGATTTAAAGAAGTGGAAACATTACCTCTTCTATGGGATTTCTCCTTAAGTGGGCCCTTGGATTTTATAGAGGACTCTTTGTACTCCGATCATCGCCCACATTTTTGCTTCAATGTAACCAATGAGCTTCTGAGTTTCTTTCCGGGTCTTTATGGTAGTAGTTCTATCATTCTTTTGGTCTTTAGAGATCTCTAAAATTTTGGCATGCATAGCCTCTAGTTGTTTTGTCTTAGCCACCTCAGCACTCCTACAAAGGCCAAAATTCTTGTTTGAGGCGGTATGGGAGTCTGTTACTTTAGTAAAAAGGTAATCTAAAACATTTTTCTGTTCTCCTGGTAAATCTGCCATATTTGAGAGCACGCCAGCCATCTTCTCAATGACTACAAGATGGTTTTTCCACTGGATGGATTTTGTGAGTGAAGAGGGGATACTCTATTGTGGGGAGACTAAAGGCTCGTTATGATCAATAAAGGAAATCTCCTCCAGCAGAGACACAGATAGATTTACCTGGCTTGGGTCATGTGTACGATCCCCCACCAACGTCTGCACTGCACCTTCACTAGGAGGGACTGGGTTGCAGTTAGAAGTTATTTGGGCTGATACTTTGATGGATTTAGGAGGGTGTATGGGGATTCACATGCTTGAGTTATATCGGTCTCGGGCCTAGCAGCAGATGAAGAGGTAAAATAGAAAATTGATGGTTGTTTCAACCCCCTCGGGGTACTCCTATTTTGATCACCAGAATTATTCAGGCCCTTTTTTACCTGCTTTTTTGATCTGGTGCCAGCGATCATAATCCAATACAAAACTCGCAAATACAGCTTAAAGAAAAAACACTGGCACCCAGAAGTTAATAACAGGCCAACTACGAACCAATAGGTCACTGAAAAAAATTAATTCATTTCCCCACTCTACCGCAGGTTTTCCAGTAACAAGGCAAATCTCATTGATGTGAATAGCAGGTAGGAAAACGTAAGAAACTGAAATGAAGTCAGAACAATATAATCGTTAATTAAAACAGTAAAACATCCTTCCCGATCGAAGCACCTTCACAGCAGAGTCCCTCCTTAATTTTCCCTAAGAAAGCTGCAGATCATATTCATCTTTTTGTCAGAATGCAGGCCATTGACATTCCAACTACCTAAGGTAATCTTAGCCATCTCTGCCGTTTAACTATGGGTCTCCATTTATTTCCCTTAAGAAGTACAAACAATGTATTAATGGAGCAATGATACCTTAGAGTTCTAAATTATTTTGACTTATCTTCTATTGATTTTCACAACATTTTTCCTTCCCTCAACCTCATGCCTCCCAACCCCTCCTGTCTCCCGCCGCGGAGGATCGGGGAATCCCACAATTGTCCCACCAGGCAATTCATGGGGGAACGGAAAGTGCGTGCCCAAACTCGCCTCCACCATGGTGATTAGCTGCTGCTGCTTTCTTAGAATGTGAGGGTGACTTCATGTGAGCAGCCAGAGGAGCACCCACCCCAATCCAAAGAGGGCGGGGGGTAAGAGAACGGCATTTATAGCCAAGGCCAGGCCCGGCCAAGAAACCAAAACTGCTGTCAGAGAGGTGCCTTATTTTAGTCGAAGGAGCACATGAAAAGGCTCTTCTGGCCGTGCTTTTGTCTATTACTCTATGTTTTACAGGACACTTCAACAGTCTCCTACTGCATTCTGCATTCTTCCCCAACAGACAGTTCCTTCAGGCCAAGCTGAAGCCCGGAAAGAGCTGTTCAGTTCAGTAAGGCTCAAGAAAAGTCTGGGGATGGGAGTTAGGGTTATAATTTTAGTCTCAGGAACACATAATAAATCTGAGGCGTCCACTGGCCTACTCCTAGCTTGGGGCCCATTCTTAGATAACCCCACATTAAAAATACATGCGGGCGAGTCCAATAATCAGTAGGGGATCTGGAAAAAGGTTGATAACTTGTGGGGTGCAGTTGAAGCACCCAAAACATGAGGTGCTGTGCAGGATGAATTGCTGAGTCTGGATAAAACATCCTGCCATTAGGGGCTTCACGTAGGACAGTAGGAATTGAGAGGTCCAAATGGGGCACCTTTGTTATTCGGATGCCCCAACAAAGAAAAGTATACATTTTTGGGTTCAGATTTGGCACCTCAAACATGATGTGCTTTACATAGAAAGGTGTGAGTTGATGGGTATGACTGAAGCCTCTTAAATATGAGTTTCCCTACTTAGGACAGTATAAATTGGCGAGTCCTGAAAAATGAGGTGCTGTAGATAGGACAGTATGAAGCATTGGATGCTAAGTCGAGTATCTGAAACAGAGCATAAAGTCCTGTCCAAAGTACAGTATTACTTACAGAGTACAGCTGGAGCATCTTCAACATTAGGTTTTGTAAATGGGACAATATAAAATAAGAGGTTGGAGTAGAGCAGCTTGAACAGGAGGTGCTGCACATGAGACAGTATGAGTTGTGGGTCCCTTTTTGGTGGTTTGCATATTAATTGAGGCATCTAGTTGGAGAATCTCAAACACGAGGTTCTGTTTAAAGGACATTATGATTTGAAGGCTTCTGTATATTAATCCACACAAAGAGATGCTGTACGTATCGCCTTCTAAACTGTGGGGTCTGGTTGTACAGTAGTATCTCTTACATGAGATGCAGTACATAAGCCAGTATGAATTGTGAATTCTGGTTGCAGCCCTTCAAGCATGAGGTGATGCACATTTTGCAGTATGAACTGTGGTGTCCGTTTGAAAGATTCCAAAACATGAGGTGCTGTACGTAGAACAGAATGAGTGGAGGGTTCCGGCTGAAGCATCGCAAAGTTTGGGTGCTGTACATATGATAGAATATGTTGTAAGGTCTGGCTAGAGTGTCTTGAAGATGCGGTACTGTACATAGAACAACAAGAAATGAGGCGTCCAACTGGAGACTTTTGTGCATGAGATGTTGGAATCGGAAAGTAGATTTGAAGTGTCTGGCTGGAACACTTCGAGTATGCGGTGTTGAACGTAGGACAGTATAAATTGTGAGCTTAGTTGTGTGGTCTTGAAAAACAGGGCCTGCTGAGGGCTGCCATGAGGGAGACACCGACCATGCCACAGAAAAGCTGGCTGAGTACTCTTTGCATTGTGTTTTGTCTGGTCTCCCACCCTCACTGAGCTGCACCTACATGGTAGCCCACAATGCTGGGAGGCACGGTCTGGCTCAGGGTTGGCACTGTTAGAGATGGGTTTTGTGATCTCTTTCTCCCTCTCTCTCCCTGGGTTGCTTGGAATGTCCCTTTATGGGCATTCCACAGGCCGCTTCTACCTGTGACAGTTGGTCCAGGTTTCTGGACCTGTCTCTATCTTGAGACTTATCAGAGCAGATGCAATAAAGGTTTTCTCCTCAACAACGCATCTGCTTCATGCATCATATTCATTTCTTCATTTTGGTGACGAGGATCTTGGGACCCACTCTCTCATGATATTGAGGGTGAATCCCAGGAGTGGTACTGACCCTGATGTTTCAGAAGAAATTCAGCCTGGCTCCAAGGATTATAAGGAAGACCTCTGGTGATTAAAATAGAGACAGTGACCGCTTTGTTATGTTATTATATGTTAACTTCGTACTTGTATAGTGCCCTTGACCCCATTTGCGGCTTTACGGCGCTGACCTGGTGCCCTTCGGGGAGGCCTCCTATTGAATTAAGGGTTTTGTCCCTATAGGCGGTGAGGCCAAGGTGTGATCTTGGGATGTGTGTTATATTTAAGAGAGGAGGAGATGGGGAATGGGTGTGAAGGGGTGTATAATTGAAGATGATCAGCTTACCTTTTTACTTTCTGGGAGGTCCGTTAGTTTGCCTTTTGATGTGCAGGTCTTGTGGTCTCTCTGATTTTCTTGGGTGGGTGGATGGGTTGTTTGTAGTTTGTTGTCTAGTATCTGTTCTCTGAGCTGTCTGTCCTGCATCTTGGGTGGGTTCGGGGGGTGGGAAGGGTATTAGCAGCCTCTGTTATTGATGAACAACCAGGATTTGGTTTGAGATTTGAAATTTTGTTTGTCGCTGATGTTTCGGATGTTCGGGGGCATGATTGCCATATCTTTGGTGCCTGATATGAGAAACTGGCCTTGCCCCATCTGAATGTGCGTACTCTGGGGATTTCCAGGTTGATAGACTCTGATCCTCTGAGACTCCTGTTGGGAATTCTCCTTTTGATTTTGTTTTGGAGGTATTCAGGCATTCCTGTGTTGACGGCTTGATGGGTAAGGAAGAGGATCTTGAAGGTTATCCTCCTACTAATCTGGAGCCAGTGCAGGGCTGCTAGGGCCGGTGTAATGTGTTCTCTCCGAGGTATCCTGATGATTAGTCTGGCGGCTGCGTTCTGTGCCCTTTGTAGGATGTTTATGCAGGATTTAGATGCCCCCTCATAGATCCCGTTTCCGTAGTCTAGCCTGTTGAGTACTAACACGGATACTGCTGTGATCCTTTGGTGGTAATTGAGGAGTGGGAATATCTTGTGGAGGAGTCTTAGAATGTTGAAGCACTTTTTGGCGGTATCCTTGGCCAAGCTGGTGTGGTTGAGGGCTGTGTCTACTGTGATGCCTAGGCTTTTTGTCCGTTGGGTGCTTTCAGGTGGTTAGCCTAACTCTGCTGGCCAGGGGAGAGGATGGGGGTGAGTTGTTTATTGCTGCATGTGATGAGTTCAGTTTTGCCTGGGTTTAGGAGGAGGTGGTTTTCTGTCATCCATCTTGTGACTTCCCTTAGACAGCTCTCTAGGTTCGGATGTGGTTGGTTGGGGTCTTTGCTGATTTTGCATATTAGTTGTGTGTCGTCGGCATAGTTGTTTGAGGTGAGGTTGTGTTTTCTGATGATTTCGCCCAGTGGTTTGTTGGTGATATGGAGCAGTATTTGGTGCTGGGAGTGATAAGAAGCTCTGTAGCTGTGTGGAAAAGGCCCTGCGATAGACTAGTACCTGTGACCTCTGCTGTGGTTTTTCCTGTGGCTTTTAACAGAAGTATTTCAGGACTTTTCTGGGTCCCAGGAGTAATAAGAACATTCATTTCTTTAAGAATATTCATGGGTTATAATTGGCTGCGAGGCAGCGGTCCTATGGATTTAAGCGTGGATTATTAAGATATCAAATGGATTCCAAGAAGAGCTTCCCTGCTAAAGTGCTATTGTGGACCCCGAACAGGTTGTGCTGGTTTCAGTTTTTCTATGGTTTGACTTTTACAGTCTTCTTCCTATGGTTTGTCTCTTTGATTTTGAGCACGCATGGACTATATTTATTGACCCTTTGAAATTTCCACAGACGTTAGTGCTCCTGTTTGTCTTATATTTCAGTACTGTCTGGGATGCTGGATAGCGCTATACCTGCGCTATATCATTTATTTATTGAAGGAAGCTGTGCTGTTTAGCAGGCCATTTGGTGTCACCTATTTCATCAAGTTAGTGTTGTGTATCACACCTCATACACGAGATCAAATATGTGTGACTTCAAAGAGGAAAAAAGAACAGCAATGGACCTACCAGTATGATGCGTGGCAAGGCCAAGCAGGAGTAAAAGATATGACACCACACACAATATGATGGTATGGTCACTGCCTGCCTCATGGAGGCTGACCTCTCTTTATTCTCTCTTGCACGTCATGACCCGAGCACCATGACGTATGTGCAATCACCAGGAAAAACAGACTACATATATAGAAGCCCACAAGGGAAAACCCCCTTCTAAATTGGGTTAATGTTGTTCAACTGAATACGAACAAATGAAAAAGGTGCTTGCGTATAAGGAGAGTCCTGTATATATCAGATCTTGATGGATAGTACACGTTATCAAAAACATAGCTCCGTAGCTAAGAGGATGGGATGGCCTTCTGCCAAATGCTGTACCTTTAATTCCCAGGGCGGCGTGAAGTCGAGATTGTCGGTGCGCTTGTCGCACAGGCATTAGGAGTAGGAACGCCGGTCTCATCCATGCCGGGTGGTGGTGACAGAGGCAGATCAAGCGCCGCGGTGAGCCCTCCTCTGTAGGTGATGCATTGGCTATGGGGCCATCTGGGGCCTCATTACTGCTAGCCGCCACGGTCGGGCCTGGAGAAGGGTGTTCCCACAAGTGATCAGGAACTTTTTTTAAAGAAGGATGAATTCCTCGTTTCAGATTCGCAGCCTCTGGTAGTGGTGATCATGCCCTGATCTCTAGCCGAGACAGTCCATGGTTGGGATTCAAACTGGAGGGATGCTTTTCCTCCAGCCTGCCTGTTCTGGATCAGAATGTTGTCACCTATCTGGAGTCACATGGCCTAGCCCTTCTCGAACAGCTCTCATGGGCATTGTGTACAAGGCACCTCTCTTGTATTCTGTCCTCATCTAAAGTAGGCGGGGCCCATGAGTCTAACTGCGGGAGGTTCCCTTGCAGTGGGACATCAAACATAAGAGCAGCAGGTGCCACTTGCGTGGACATGTGAGGCGTCATCCTGTACATTCTGAGAAATCTGTACACCTCCGGTAGCCAAGGAGTTTGGGTGTGCTTAGCAATCCAGAGGACCTTGTTAAGAGAGGCTCCGCATACCCATTGGCTTGTGGCCAGCAGGGGGTGATGTGATGCTGCTGGATTCCTAGCTTGTCGAAGAACCCACTAATATCCTTTCCCTTGAAGGGCGGGCCGTTGTCACTCTTGATAGAAAGAGAAAGTCCATGAACAGAGTGAGAACATCTTCTCTAATGCAGTTACAACTGACAGGGAGTCAGTAGACCGGACTGGCTCAACTTCAGGATACTGACTGTATTCATTGACAGCCACAAGGAGGTAGGAGTCATTACGTACCGAACAAGTCTATGCTAATGACTTGTGTGTGTGCAATCACCAGGAAAGACAGACTACATGTATAGAAGCCCACAAGCGTTCTGTATCACAACCAGCACATCCTGCTGTGTTCCTGAAGAATTTCCCTGCAGGCAGATGACATGTGGGGCTTTGCTGACATGTGGTGAAGAAAGGTCAGAGCTTGGGCAGAGTAGAGCTGGGAGCGCCCTAGCAGGCTCGAGCTGGGCTCAAGCCCAACCTCAGGCTCAACTCGGGCTCGCCAGGAATTTACCCAGCTCGAGCCCAGGTGCTCAGATTTGCAAGGCACAGTAAACACTCTGCCTTGAGTGACAGTGTGTAAATGCACTGCATTTATACACTGGTGCACTACAATGTATAAATGCACAGCATGTATACAATGCCACGCTTGCTGGCTCGGCTCGGCTCGGGCTCGCAGAGCCCAAGTCAGGCTCGACTCGGGCTCGACTCGAATTGAACTCGACTGCCTGGCAACAACTGGCAGCACATAGCTGTTGCATATAGCGTAAAAATCGCCCCCTGGCAGGCGATTTCTTTACTTGGGGTCTACGAGCGTGCAGTGGACTTCAACGAGAACTCCGCAGACTGACTGTGACGCTGAATGTGCATTCATATGTAGCTCTATGGAGATTTGTACTAGGGCACAACAGTCTTTAAGGGGAAAGGAGCTCTGCGTTTGCTGTTTTCCCATGTTCATCTGGGAGTCTTTACTGTGCACACTTAACTATGAACAATGAATCTGTGGACTCTCTGAGGTACTCAGTTTCGTATTGAGTCTGCGTGGTACCACAGATTTATCACTTTTCCTGGGTTTCATGCTGCATTCCCTTAAGGAGAAAAGATTTTGAGTCTTTCGATTAAAATAATTTAACTATTGTGCTGTCCTTAAACGAATTATTTTAACTATTGTGCTATCCCGAAAGTTAAGTGTATCTCCATCGGAGCAGCACTGCTTGCTCGTCATTTATTTGCAGTATTGAGTTAAACACATCGTCATCTTCTGTTCTACAATATTGCCATCTGCTGGTCTTACTGTGTATTACTGCTATCTACTGTACCTAGTGTGTTTTACTGTTCCCTTGCATTTTGTTATTTGCCTTTGCTATGTGTTGTAAGTTTGTTTACCTAATATGAAACTTTAGGTAATGTAAATTGTGCAATTTACAAGTTTTTCTTACCCATGGTATGCCCTGTTAAGTTTGTCCTGTTCTGCTTTTCCTCTCTTTGGGTACTTGCTGTTTACATAATGTGGCTTGTGAGAGTTGTGTGGACTGTGATCAGCTCTGTATTTTAAGTGTTCTCTCAGATTTGAGTGGTTTCTCATGCCTTCTGTTGCGTAATGGTATTTTATGTGGGCATGTCCGCCTACTGCAAAAGTAGCTAGAGTATTGCGAGAGTAATACTCTCTGTGGGGCGTGGTCGCTCATTACTGCTGCTGAGAATTATACTGCAGGTCTGTTAGCCTGTTGCTGCATGAATTTTTGCTGCTATGGGCATGTTGCCTTCTACTTTTTATGTTTACTGAGAGGGCCAGGTTACATCTTTCACGTGCATGAATATTGCTAAGATTTTAACGGCAAGGCTATGATGCTTTGCCTGGTGTTTTTTGGAGAACTGTGAGTAATTGTAACACCCCTGGCAGTCCACCACCATTACCATTAGCATTACCGTTAGCATAGTCACATTACCATTAGCATAGTCACCATTAGCATAGTCACCATCGTAGCACGCACTCCCCGCATCACTAAATGCGCGTCACATATAGCTCTCTTTTCGCCAGCCATTCCCCAGACCGGGCCCCTTTAAGCCCTCACCGCGCCGCGCTCGTGCAGGGTGGCTCGAGCCACCTACTCAGGGCCTCGCGACAGCGCGTCCGTTACCTTCCGCTTTGCCAATGCGGATCCAGCCCCGCCAACACGCCTCTGACACCCGCTCCTGGCCCGTTGGCCTCTCGCAGGTATTTTTTCGGGGACGAGCCCCCTTCTGGGGGATCTCCTTCCCCAGTGAACGTTCACTGAAGGCGAGCTGCCTTCTCCCCTCTCTCTCCAGCATCCCCAGCGCCGGCACCTGGACTCCTCCCACTCCTCTACTCATAGGCCACGTCCAGCTGTCTCTCGTCACACTCCTCCCACTAGGGAGGGCCGGCCCTCAAGGATCGAGGGCGAAGCAAGGAAGACGCTGCTCTAGGCCGCTGCGCCTCCCGCCAGCCTCCAGAGTATCCTTTCTACAGGGGGGGGGAAGAAGTGTTGCTGCTCCCCCACCAGTTGTAACCCTGTAACCCTTTTTGGTCACATGCTTGGTCCTTAACAACGTTGCCTCAGCGCTACCTCAGGAAACCCCCCCCAGAGACCTCCAGGAACTTGGTGCAACCTCAGGAACCGCCAAGAGCTCACTCAGGCCCGGCGCCGCCAACCTCAGGTGAGCTGGGCTCCTCTTAAAACTTATAACCTTGACCACATCACCAAGCCATAGGTGAGGAGGGGGTGCTAATCTGGTGCCTCCTGTCTTCCAGCTCCTGACCCTCCCAAACCCTGAGTCCCGCAGAAGTAGAAGGAAGGAAGAAGGACCCCAGTGATGAACCAATCACCTGTCTCCTCTCCACGACCCTCCCTGGCGGCGCCGGCCTCCTGGGCCCTGCACTGCCTAGGCCCAGGTGGTCGAAGTCGTTATCTCTCATCGGTCCAGCCCAGCCCGCCGAAAGAGTCCAGGTAAAAGCCTCATTGTGACAGATTGGCAAAGCCAGAAAATTGGGCTCTGCTGGACATGGAGGGGTTTATGGAATTAGTGTCTAAACAGTTAGATGACATCCGTAGGGAACTAGAAACCTCCCGCCTCGAAAATCAAAAACTGAACCAGAGGGTGAATGACTTGGAACGCGTGTCCGAGCATTCTTCAGGGACTGAGGAAGCGGAGAGGGAACCGCCCCCGCAGCGAGGGATGCCCCGCCTGGTCCCAAGGGGAGGTAGGGGGGAAGGGAGCAGGAGGCGACTTCCGTTACCACCTAGCCCGACCCATGTCTCCGTCCCTGTTCCTCCCCGAGAATTAAAATTAACTGCCCCGGACAAGTTCACGGGGGATCCCCGTCAGTGTAGACACTTCCTGTCGCAATGTTCTCTACACTTTTTGGGTAAACCTCAGCAGTTTAGTTCAGATAAAGCAAAAATACTGTTTATAATCTCCAATTTACAGGGAGACGCTCTCAACTGGGCCACCCCTCTTATCGAAAATCTAAGTCCATGGTTGGACGGTCTGGATGACTTCCTTAGGGAGTTTAAAAAAGTGTTTGATCGGAGATTCGCCCTTCAAACTCGCAGTGCGGAGTTCTTAAACTTGAAACAAGGAGGACGTGATTTGACAAGTTACCTCAATAAGTTTCAACAGCTGGCCACCGAATTATGCTGGTCAGAAGCCGTCCAATACTCTATCTTTCTACAAGGCCTGAGGGAGGACTACCGAGACGCCCTCCACTATGTTTTTCCTCTACCAACCACTCTGCCTGAGCTTATTGACCTCACGCTGCAGGTGGACCAACGAATCAAAGAAAGGAGATATGAGAGTCAAAGAGGCCCCAAGAAAGTTGGTGGACCGGGTAGTTCGCAATTGCAGAACACTTCAGGAGCTTCCCCTTCCTGGCGTCATGAATCTCTCCCACCTCGTGGGGGTGGGGAAGGATCGGGGGGAAGGGGGACATAGTTGATGCAAAAAAGAAAAGCGCCCCACGACCTCCGTTAACAGAAGAGGAGAAAGCCAGACGACGAAAGGAGGGGCTGTGCCTCTATTGTGGTAAACCAGGTCACATGGTGCGGGAGTGTAGACTGATCAAAACTCTGGTGGTCCAAGAGACCTCCCCTCTCCAGTCGGTGGAACATCAGGTCAACAAGAGTAAGGACCTGTCCCTGTCGGGAAACGCCGAAGCCCATCAGTAGAAGGGGGGTCTGATTTGGGCAACGTGGATCACCCCTTTGATACCCTTCCCCTGAGTTGTATAGGACCAAGAACCCAATTTATAGTTTTACCTTGTACATTCCCCGAAGTTTTAGGTTCTCTTGTTTTTCCCCTGTTAGTGGACTCGGGCGCCCCAGGTTTTTACATGGATGTATCGTTCGCCCGGGAAAAAGGGTTCCCGACTACTCCCAAAACCAACCCTGAACTCCTTAGATCCATTGATGGATCAGTTCTATCGTCTGGTCCAGTCATCGAGAAGACCAAGCCCCTGCTTATGCAGATATCCAGCCACCAGGAGCGGTTAGAATTCGACTTAATTGCGTCCCCTCATCACCCTTTGGTGGTGGGGATGGCATGGCTGGAACGACACAACCCCCTGGTGGATTGGAGAGAGAAGGTACTAACTTTCCAAAATAAGTTCTGTCAAACCTGTATCTTGCCTGGACCTGTGCCTCCTGGACCCAGCCCCATTGCCCTGCTATGCATTCCCGCCCATTATCAGGACTTTGAGGATGTATTTTCTCCCAAAGAGGCCGATAAGCTCCCCCCACATCGTCCCTATGACTGCCCAATCGATTTAGTCCCTGGCCACCTCATTCCTCATGGGAAGATTTATTCTCTCTCAGTTAGAGCTAAAAAGGTATATCTCTGACAATCTTGAAAAGGGTTTCATTAGACCCTCTAAGTCCCCAGCAGGTGCCCCTATCTTCTTTGTGCCTAAGAAGACGGGGGACCTCCGCCCTTGTATTGATTATGGGGAACTGAATGACATTACTATTAAGAACCGTTACCCCTTGCCTTTGATTCCAGACTTGCTGGACTATGTCAAGGACGCCTCATGGTTCACTAAGCTGGACCTACGAGGGGCCTACAACCTCATCCGCATACGAGACGGTGACGAGTGGAAGACTGCCTTCAAGTGCAAGTTCGGCCACTTTGAGTACTTAGTAATGCCATTTGGCCTTACTAACGCACCAGCAGCTTTCCAGTACTTCATCACGGACATTTACAAAGACCTAATTGGGGTTTCCGTGGTGATTTATTTAGACGACATCCTAATCTTTTCCGACTCCCTTGCACAGCATGTCCAACACGTTAGGGAAGTCTTAAGAAGACTTCGGGAACACTCGCTGTATGCCAAGCTGGAAAAGTGCGAATTTCACTCTAATACTGTCACCTACCTAGGTTACGTTCTACGCCCAGGGAAGGTGGAGATGGATCCTTCCAAGGTTTCCGCAGTGCTGAGCTGGCCCTCACCCTCCTCGGTCAAAGACATTCAGAGGTTTATGGGGTTCGCAAACTTTTATCGTAGATTTATCCCCGACTTCTCCAAATTAATCGGTCCAATCTCGAAGCTGACTCGCAAGGGAGAACCCTTCCTCTGGACCGACTCACAACAAAAGGCCTTTGAAGACCTGAAGAAAAAGTTTTGCTCGGCCCCAGTCCTTTCCCAACCCAATTTAACGGAGAAGTTCATCGTTAAGGCCGACGCCTCCAATGAAGCTTTGGGTTGCGTCCTCTCCCAACGAGATAAATCTGGGGTTCTACGCCCCATCGCTTATCACTCTCGCAAGTTGTCTGCCCCCGAAAAGAATTACACTATTTTAGAGAAGGAGCTCCTTGCCATTCGAGAGGCCTTCCTCCATTGGAGGCATTATCTAGAGGGGACTCCCGAACCGATTGAGGTTTGGACGGACCACAAAAACCTTGTTTATCTCAAAAAGGCTAGGTGTCAGGGCGCCCGACATGCTCGTTGGGCCCTCTTCTTTTCCAGGTTTAACTTTGAAATATCTTACCACCCAGGTACCTCCAATGGCAAGGCCGATGCTTTGTCCAGATTGGGCTTTAGCGACCCCAACCAAGATTACTCCAAGCTACCAATCCTTCCCCCCAACTCGGTTTTAGCGCAAGTCGCAAACCTTGATGAGGGGTTAGTAAAGGAACTCCAAGAGTTCGCCACATCGCAGATAGCCCTAGACCTCCTTCTCCAAGACACCCGCTACTCTCTAGATGAACTGGGTCTCCTTCGGATGAATGAAAAGGTGTGGGTCCCTGATACTCTCGTCCAGGAGGTAATTAGGTTATCCCACGACTCCATTTTTTCGGGGCACCCGGGGTTAAAGGGCCTTTTGTAATTATAAAGAAAAACTCACCAGTCTCCTTTAAACTAAAGTTACCGCTTTCCTGGAGAATACACCCAACCTTCCACGTGTCTCTCCTAAAACCCGCAAGAAAACCCTTACGACCTAGGATACCCAGACTAGAACTCTAAGGAGTTTGGTACCTCAAGGGGGGGGGGAGGTGTAACACCCCTGGCAGTCCACCACCATTACCATTAGCATTACCGTTAGCATAGTCACATTACCGTTAGCATAGTCACCATTAGCATAGTCACCATCGTAGCACGCACTCCCCGCATCACTAAATGCGCATCACATATAGCTCTTTCGCCAGCCATTCCCCAGACCGGGCCCCTTTAAGCCCTCACCGCGCCGCGCTCGTGCAGGGTGGCTCGAGCCACCTACTCAGGGCCTCGCGACAGCGCGTCCGTTACCTTCCGCTTTGCCAATGCGGATCCAGCCCCGCCAACACGCCTCTGACACCCGCTCCTGGCCCGTTGGCCTCTCGCAGGTATTTTTTCGGGGACGAGCCCCCTTCTGGGGGATCTCCTTCCCCAGTGAACGTTCACTGAAGGCGAGCTGCCTTCTCCCCTCTCTCTCCAGCATCCCCAGCGCCGGCACCTGGACTCCTCCCACTCCTCTACTCATAGGCCACGTCCAGCTGTCTCTCGTCACACTCCTCCCACTAGGGAGGGCCGGCCCTCAAGGATCGAGGGCGAAGCAAGGAAGACGCTGCTCTAGGCCGCTGCGCCTCCCGCCAGCCTCCAGAGTATCCTTTCTACAGGGGGGGGGAAGAAGTGTTGCTGCTCCCCCACCAGTTGTAACCCTGTAACCCTTTTTGGTCACATGCTTGGTCCTTAACAACGTTGCCTCAGCGCTACCTCAGGAAACCCCCCCCAGAGACCTCCAGGAACTTGGTGCAACCTCAGGAACCGCCAAGAGCTCACTCAGGCCCGGCGCCGCCAACCTCAGGTGAGCTGGGCTCCTCTTAAAACTTATAACCTTGACCACATCACCAAGCCATAGGTGAGGAGGGGGTGCTAATCTGGTGCCTCCTGTCTTCCAGCTCCTGACCCTCCCAAACCCTGAGTCCCGCAGAAGTAGAAGGAAGGAAGAAGGACCCCAGTGATGAACCAATCACCTGTCTCCTCTCCACGACCCTCCCTGGCGGCGCCGGCCTCCTGGGCCCTGCACTGCCTAGGCCCAGGTGGTCGAAGTCGTTATCTCTCATCGGTCCAGCCCAGCCCGCCGAAAGAGTCCAGGTAAAAGCCTCATTGTGACAGTAATGTGACATGAGATGGTGATGAATGTCAGGTTTTGGTGCCTTTGTGATTGAGAAGGTTGTGAGTGATGTTTGTGATGGTGTGCTTTAAGTTTAGTGCAGTCATATGATGGCATGTAGATTTTCACTTTAGGTTTCATAGAGTTCCCATTGTCAGTGGCGTTATTTAGAGGGTGCAGTTCATTTCTGCAGCATTTTGGTTAAGTGCCGATTTTTACTTTTGTTTGGTCTGTGGGGGACATTAGTAAAGTAATTTGAGAATGGAGTGGAGTGTCACTGTCAGTAAATTTATTTATGTAGGGAGAAGAATGTCAGTAATATTTAGATTGGACAATATAGTATGTTAGTAAAGTATTTTGAAGAAACATGGCCATGCTGTGAAAGAGAAGAGCGCATGCGAGTGTTTTTTGTGTCATGGCGGAGAAGTGTGTGTGTGTCTTTTGTTATATTGTTGTGGTGGAGAAGAGTGTGTGTGTCTTTTATTGTATTGTTGTGGTGGAGGAGAGAGCGTGTGTTTAACCATGTTGTGTTTATATGATGGTGCGATAATTGTTAGTTGTACCTGTGTGGTGATTGGAATCCTATGTCTTGTGTATCCCTGCAGGGTATTTAGGTCATGTATTTAGCTTCTTTATGCCTTTACTGTTTTAATGTTAAAAGATTTTTTAGAACTGTTTGTAAGTTATTTGTTTACTTGTTCATTTACCATTCATTTAAGCTTCAAGTGAGTTGTGCCTTTGTATTGCTCTTGCATTGCTTTGCAAAAGGGGGAGAAGTGTTATGATCTCTGTCTCCCTGGGTTGCTTGGAATGTCCCTGCATGGGCATTCCACAGGCAGCTTCTACCTGTGACAGTTGGTCCAGGCTTCTGGGCCTTTCTCTATCTGGAGACTTATCAGAGAGGATGCAATAAAGATTTTCTCCTCAACAATGCCTCTGCTTTTTGCATCATATACATTACTTCAAATCAAATCAAATCAAATACTTATTTAACGTGCAGTCTCGCCCATAGGCCTCAGCGCACCACGAGGCAAACAAAACAGAGGTAGGATTAGCAAAATCATCATCAGGGAACATGACAGTAGGGTCAGACAGGAAATCATCAGGTCGCATCAAAAAGCCAGGTCTTCAAGCCTTTTTTGAATGCTTCAGTTTCAGACATTTGTTTCAAAGAGGCCGGAAGCTTATTCCAGTTGAGGGCTGCCTGCGCAGCAAACGTCCGACCCCCGAAAGTTGTTAACTTAAATCTAGGGGGGATCAATTTCTGGTCACCCTCCGATCGTATTGTGCGAGTAGGGGCATACATGGTTACACAATCACTCAAATAGCTTGGAGCACTGTCATGGATACATCTGTGCGTGAGTGTGCAGATCTTATGTGTGATTCTATGCCGCACTGGCAGCCAATGCAGGTCCCTTCTAGCCTCTGACACATGCTCTCTCCTTGTCAACCCAGAGACAGCCCTCACGGCATTATTCTGGATGACCTGCATTGAGTGAATCACCTTCTTATTTGCTCCTGCCATGAGACCATTGCAATAATCAAGTCGCGCGTTAATGAAAGCGCCAGCCACTTGCGCCAAGTTTTGCTTGGAGAGAATGTTTTTGATTTGTAGAATCAGTTTCATAACATACGCGCAAGAGGATTTTAGTTTTGAAACATGTTTTTCCAGTGACAGATTTGCGTCTAGGTATACGCCCAGGGTCTTAACCACGGAGGCGGAGTGAATAACATAACCCCCTAAGTCAAAGCTAGCATAATCAGGCGGCAGATGCGCTAACCTTGCTCGAGTGCCCAGCAGCAAGATCTCCGTTTTGGCATCATTCAGGGCTAATCTATTCACTGCCATCCAATTTTGGATGAGAGTAAATATCATTTGAATTTTTGCTAGATCAGATTTGTAACACCCTGACAGAGGCAGAAAAATCTGTGTGTCATCGGCGTAGTTCGTAAAACCTACGCCGTGACACACAAGTAGATCAAATAACGGTCTTGTGTACAGATTGTACAGCGTAGGAGACAGACAGGAAGGACCCTTGAGGAACACCCCTCAACAGGGGTGCAGGGTCCGCTGTCTCCTCGCCCACAAAGACTTTTACTGTCCTCTCTGACAGGAATGATTCTAGCCAATCCACGGCTAAGGGAGAAAAGTTGAAGCAGTCCCTAAGTCTCTGAACAAGAAGCCTGTGGTCCACCAGGTCGAACGCCGCGCTCAAGTCTAATAACAGTAGGATCGCTGGTTTGCCTTTGTCAATAATATCCGCAAGGTTGTTTTTTAGGTCCAGTAGGGCGGACTCTGTCCCAAATCCCTTACGGAACCCTGACTGCCTTGGGTTTAAGAGGTTATTAGATTCCAGATGTTCTCGGATTTGAAGGTGCGCAACTGCATCCAAGATTTTTAAGAGAAATGATACGTGAGTAATAGGCCGATAATTCAGCGGATCCCTAGGGTCCAGCCCAGGTTTTTTCAAAAGAGGCGATATCCACGCTTCCTTTAGGCATATTGGGACATTGGCTGTCAGAAAAGATGTGTTAACCAATTTTGCAAGTATTGGAGCCAAGACTGAAATCGCCTTTTTTATAATGTCTGCAGTGACAAAGAGCAACAGGACATTGTTATGGATGAATTTATGTGTTTAACTAGTGCATAAGAGGTAAGTGGCAGCTAGAGAGCAGGTGGTAGCTTTTACCAGGTAGAAAGAGGACTTCAAAAGTGACAGGGTTGCAAGGCAGCCACGGTAGATGGAGTGCCAAGAGGAGGTAACTCAAATCAGTAGGCTGCAGCAATAAAGCTGTGATTTGATGTAGAACTTTGCCAAGTGAGGTTTAGGATAATTAGTATACCGTACATGGAAATAGAAGAGACCTTGAGTGATTATAGTAGGCCATAGCACTCGATAGCAGTAGAAGTGGGCTGACAGATTAAGAAAGTTGTGAAGTATGGGACAGCCAAGGGTAATGGGGAATGTGATTGCACAAAGTAGTTTATGAAATGAAAAATGCTGCCTTCTGAATCAATCGTTTGAGGATTTATTATGGTAATAAATGGTACAACAGGGTAATTGGGGAATAGGACAGGCAGGAAATATCGAGCAAGGAAGCTTGTTGGTCAGGGAAAAGGGATTTAGGGTTTTACCTCATTTTAGGAAGAAGGCTTAAAAATGTCATAATGAATGGAAATAATGGGAGCAGTTGATTTTCTGAGCATTCAAAGTAAGGAGTGAAACTATCAATTCTCCCCAGGCCATCCCCAGGCCATCCTGAGGAAGAATTGACTCACCCCTGGGTAGCCTCTCATGATAGAGGGCAACAGGGGTGCTTCTAAAGATTAACATCAGCTACATAGCTGTTGTTAATTCTCAAAGCTGTTGTTAATTCAAAGGAAACCCTCCACCCCACAATCCACAGTGGGGTAAGGAGTTGGGAACCTAGCAGAAAACAATCCGTATACAGGCCTCCCTCCTTCGTTGCCAGCTGCTCCCCTCCTCATTCCCTTACTGCCCCCGTGACTTGGTCAAGAGGGCTTTGCTCCCCCCCTCTTCCCTCAAGAGACAATGTTCAACTCGCGGGTCTGGCTGAACGCAACAAAAAAGCCAACCAGAGGAAGGACGGGA
>JAVSBX011149073.1:0-15203 GCA_033119125.1 Desmognathus anicetus
CTAGGGGCACCCTAGGGAACACCCTAAACCCTATGCTACTCACACACACGCCCAGCCTAGGGGTCCATTTGGTCCCTGGCTGGCGGAAAAAAAAAATAAAGACAACACACACACCAGAGGACTGTCTTCACACTGACTTGCCTGAAATGAGGAATGGTTCTCGAATGTAGTCTGTGTGCATTCTTCTGTGGTTGTTGCCGACGGCTGCACATACGTCGAGTCCCTGGCAGAGCTGTGTGCATCACCAGCCGCTGCAGCTAAAAGAGAAAAGTGAGTCAACTGGCTAAAAAAAGGATCAAAATATCAAATAAATAATTAAAAAATCAATGAATGCCAAAGGTCGGAAATTAGGGAGGACTATATGTAAACTTTCTACTCTTTATCAGATTGGGTATGGCGCCGAGTCCTCCCCAGGACCACGTAATTTCCAGGACACCGCATTATGGCATAGAGATCTTCCTCTTGCAAAGTTGTTCGACAGGTGAGAGGTAAAACATTCAGTGGACCAAGCGTTTTATTCTTTGCCAAAAACTATGCTTTTACGGAATGTGGACCATAACAAATCTTACCCAAAACATAATGGGTGAGTTTAAGCAAACATCCAGAACCACAGCAAGAAAAGACGCATGGCCAGGAACCAAACATAGCAAATTAGCTTCTACAAAATAGCAGAACATTCTTTAGAACCAAGTTGATTAGATACTAATTTACTCTAAAGCAAACTACAGCTTTCGAAACAAAACCGGTCTTTATCATGAGGAGAATTTGTTGTTTTTCCCCTCGATTGCTCCACACCTGATAATTCATGCAGCATTACTAGGTTTTGTTCACCTTTTTTAAACCTGGCCATGGGATAGAGGTGACCCCTGTCCCACGTACCCAACTTACTCTTCATTTTCTCATGTTTCTGGTTGTGTTCAGAGGTGGCTCGTCCATCCCGTGGGTTCGCCTGCGAATTCTGTCAATTTAGAGAAAAAATAGAAGGGCAACACTCAAATGATGCGTACAGGTCAATCCTCCCGAGACCGAAGGATTGCAAACCACACAATGTTGGGCTCCTAAGCATTAGTCACGGTGCTTCACCAGAGAAGACAGATGCACCGCTCCGAAACAGCCCCAAGACAAAAGGCGGCTTGCAGGCATTGTGGCACACGTTTGCCTTCACTGGAGAAGACACGAGTAGACTGCACCAGGCTTACTAGCGCAAACACAAAGCCTGTGTGCCAAAAACTGAGGAGAGACATTTTAAGGGTGTGATAGCTTTAGACGATAGAAGCTGTGCCTCAAAAGGAGAAATAGCGTACATATGGTCGGCCTACCAGAAGTTACAATTGCAAAAAACAGGCTCAGCGTATTGTACGCACACAAAAACATGGTGTGTGCCATCCCTTTGGTGGGGGAACCAGTTAAAGCTTGAATCAATGACACCAATTTAATTTATATTTACCACCACACCAAATTAAATGAATACTGTAGGTTTAACGCATAGCTATCAATTTATTTAATTTAAATTCAAAGCATATGAGCAGGGCTATGATTGCTATAAACTTCGATGCTTCAGGATTATAAGTGTATCTAAAAACAATGTGCATTAAAAGGTAGTGCCTACATGTACAGCACAGTCAAATTTGCATTCAACCTATCGGTAAACTCTGCATTGAGCAGCTCAGCTTGTAGCACTCTCCTCGGGAGGACAGTTAATTTTCTGTATTGCACAAATGCCTTTGGAACAACCCATTCCTCATGCTTCAGTATCTGGTGTTTAGGAAAAGTATTACAGGGCAAAAATATCTATTTATACTGCTTCGCTCCCTATATAGATCGCTATAAATAACCAATCCTAAAGAGTCAAAGGACAGTGAGGGCTATGAAAGATTCAGCATTTACTACCAGTGACAAATTCAGGAGACCCTCTGCCCCAAGACCAGCACTCCCAAGATATTCACTGAAAACTCCCTGCAGCATGACAGACTCACACCACCCAAATATAGGAAGGTCAAGTGTGCAAGGGGACAGACATATCACAGACTGGGCGCACTGAGTAGGCAGGCAGAGGTGACATGTTGGATGCAGAGGACAGGGTCACTTCTCAGAAAGAAAACAGTGAATGTGTACAGTCACTCGCATTATATAAAGGCAGGGAAGGGACTGAAGAAAGCCGCTGTCCCATTAAGACACTAACTTACCTGCAATGGGGAATGGTTCTCAAATGTAGTCTGCGTGCATTCCTCTGTGGGTGCTGCTGGCAGCAGCACATACGTAGTGTCCACAGACGAGCTCTGTGCTTCACCAGCCACTTGGGCCACATCTGAAAGGTAGAAACGTCCAGTTAGGAGGTCGGCTAAAGGAGTTACAGGTGTAACTCCTGGCAATCGGGGACGAGGTCCAAGCTATGGGAGGACAGGTCAAGGCCACAGATTCAGAGCTAATCCCTGCAGTACTCTTTGCTGCTTCAAATCAACTCCCAATCCTTCTAATGGGTGCAGGGAGGGCACCTAGAGACCCTAGGAGGGGCAGCACCGTTACCCCGACACCAGCTGATGTTTAGAGCTCCCTGTAAGTTCTTTACAAGTACCCAAGAACAAAGGAATGGGAGACAGGTACTTATACAGCCAAAAAAAAAAAAAAGCAAAACAGGATTCATTTATAAAACAGAAGGGAAAATAAGGTTAAGCAAAATGAGATAGCAAAGCAATGCACTAAAATTATTTTAGGGTAATAGCTAGGTAGGAGGTAGGCAAAAAGACAGCCAAGGTAACCCAAAAGATTGTACTCAGAGTAGGTAAGGCCAGGCCAGCTGGTCTAGACAGGCCCCACAGTCAGGTCCAGGCTCGCAAGACACTGGCATAGGCAGGCCCAGGCTGAGGTAGATAGGCCCTGTGCTGGTGCAGGCCCAGGTAGTAGCAGGCCCTGGCACAGGTGAGGCCTAGGTGGGATGCAGGCCCAAGTACTGGTAGCAGGACCCAGAGGTAGCAGGGCCCAGGGAGAAGCAGGGCCAGGTTGCGGTAGGCCCGGTGGCAGTAAGCAGACCCAGGAAGAAGCAGGCTCCAACTGGAGTTAGAGGCTAGGACTGGAGGTAGAAGCATGCCCAGGACTGGAGGTAGGCAGGCCCGGGACTGGAGGTACAGGCAAGTCCAGGACGTGGAGGTACAGAACAAGGAGAGGCCCAGGCTGGAACCGGCCCAGGTATGATGCAAGCCCAGGGACTGGTTGCAGGGCTCAAGAGAAGGTAGCAGGACAGGCCCAGGCTGAGAGAGGAGCAGGTATGGGAGCAGGTCCAGATATGGCTGGCACAGGCTGTTGTAGGCCCTTCTTGATGAAGGCCCTGTGTGGGAGCAGACCCAGACAGGGCCTTCTCTTGGTGAGGGGGCAGGGAGGCCTAAACTGGGTGAGGGAGGGGGTGCCGGTACGCCTGGAAGAAGAAGGTGTGTGAGAGTGAGTGCGAGAGGTGCTGTAG
Source organism: Desmognathus anicetus (assembly GCA_033119125.1). Classification (NCBI taxonomy): domain Eukaryota; kingdom Metazoa; phylum Chordata; class Amphibia; order Caudata; family Plethodontidae; genus Desmognathus; species Desmognathus anicetus. The sequence goes on from JAVSBX011149073.1 coordinate 3,458, forward strand.
GGTTACAGCCCCTACAGCGAGTCAGACTGGGTGGGCGCCGTCTGCCGAAAGAGGGAGAGGTAGGGAGGGGAGTGAGAGCCCCCAAACTCTTAGGTAGCCTGCTTGGTAGGAGTATTGTTGTTGTGGTTGTAAGAGGTGTGTCCGTCTGTCCAGAGTGCAGGCAGTGATAGAACAGTAAACCCAAGTGTTCACCAGTAAGAGTCCCTAAAAGGTGGCAACAGCTATGCCACCCTTTAGGGACCTCTGATCCCAACCCGGATTCCTCGGGATCTAGGGTGGGGTTTGTATCCAACCTCCCATAGCGATACATGGGGCTACATGTTACCCTAAGGAAGACTGGAGGAGTATTATGGTATAGGTCTGTCGCCTTTCCAGCGTTCAAAATCCCTCTGTGGTGTGTGGCGTTTTTTCCTGGATGCCTCTAGCGCTGCAGGTTCCACGTCCATGCATGTCATAGGTCCTTGTGTTTGTCCTACTCGGTTCAGACACTGGAGATTCACCAGTGACGCACGAGCCTGGTGTACAAACCCCTGCAATTCCAAGTGCAAGGATATGTGAAGTATGCAAGTGTCTTTCCCTGGGTGTCTGTAGTACACTAGGCCCAGAGTGTGTGCCAGAGAGTGTCATGGGAATCCTGTGTTGTGAATGGACTAGTTCATAGTTTTCTTTGTTGTATATGGGGGAAAATGTGTGGCAAGCTTTGGGGGCTTATTTCTATGTTGACAGACGATGGTGTAAAGCCGTTCATCGCGTTCTGTATGACTGGGATGGTTCTATGGACTTCAATTTATTTATTTAACCATTTTTAACGCGCCAAAGGCCCAAAGGCATGATGGCGCACAGGTAGTGACAGAACAAACAAACAATGGGAAAAGAAATTACTTAAACAAGCGAGTCTTAAGTGCTTTCTTGAAAGATGACAGATCAGCCAATGCTCGCAAATCAGGGGGCAGGGAATTCCACAGAGCAGGGGCCAAGGCATTGAACGACATACCCCCAGCACCAACCAGTTTAGTGCGGGGAGACATCAGAAGCTGAGAATCATTGGATCTCAGGGATCTAACCGAGGTTTTCAAAGAGATACGATCTTTCAGGTAGACTGGGGCAGACCCATAGATGCATTTGTGAGTGATAGTTAGCAGTCTGAAGGCAAGTCTTTCTTCGACCGGAAGCCAGTGCAGGGAGCGCCGAGCCTCTGAAACATGCTCCCTGCGTTTAAGTTGGCAAACGACCCTAACCGCGCTGTTCTGAAGGGTCTGAAGTCTGGTTATGTTGACTTTGCGGGATCCGTGTAAAAGGCTACCGCAATAATCGATCTTGGCACCTATTATTGCTCTGGCCAGAGTAGCACAATTATCCTGAGATAAGAAGGGTCTAATTTGACATAATAACTTAATGTAATACGATGAGGCCGACACAATGGCATTGGTCTGGGCGACCATGGCAAGAGAGGAATCTAGGACCACCCCCAAGGTTTTAACCTTATGCATGACAGGGAGACAGCAGCCAGCGATGATGAAGGACGAATAGTCAGGTGTTAACTTGTCGATGCGCTGGCGGGTTCCCACAATGAGCAGCTCCGTCTTTGCATTGTTCAAGGCAAGGCCATTATGAGCCATCCACCCCTGTACATCATCATACACACTGTTGATAAATAGAGAATCAGCAGTATGATCGCCAGTCAAAGGTAGTATAAACTGCGTATCATCTGCGTAGTTGGTATACGGGATACTCATGGTGTCCAAAATATCAAACAGTGGTTTAGTAAAGATGTTGTACAGGGTGGGAGAAAGACAGGAGCCCTGGGGCACCCCGCAGAGCAGAGGGGCTGGCGCAGCTGCACCACCCTCGCAAAAAACTCGAGCCGAGCGTTCAGTGAGGAAAGATCGTACCCAAAGTGCCGCCTCAGGAGAAAAGTTGACAGAGGTGGTGAGTCTGTCAATAAGAATATCAAAGTCCACTAGATCAAACGCCGCTGACAGATCCAATAACATGAGCAGAGAAACTGAGCCTCTGTCCATGTTCGTCAGTAGCGTAGCTCTTAGATCAGTGAGTGCGGTCTCTGTCCCATGATGTTTACGAAAGCCAGATTGTCTCGAGCCAAAGAGATGATGAGTTTCTAAGTATTCCTGAATCTGAAGATAAGCTATCCTATCAATGATTTTTAGAAGAAAGGGAACATTGGTAATGGGGCGGTAATTAGAGGCAAGCGAAGGATCAAGAGATGGTTTTTTTAGCAGGGGGGTGATCCAGGCCTCCTTGATGGATTTTGGGACCGCCGCAGACTCAAAGGATACATTAACAAACTTGGTAATGGCTGGGATGAGAAGTTGCGAACATTCCTTTACAATCATGGCCGGACAGGGGTCACTGGGACAAGAGGTGGGCTTAAGGGAACCGACAATTTTAGCAACTTCGGTCTCAGAAACCCTGGAGAATGAAAAGCAGGGAAGAGAAGCAGAAGTTGTACAAGGTGAGATGGAAGGCGGAGGAAGAGTGGATGCTTTCCTAAGATTGATGTCGTTCCTAAGTTTGGCAATTTTGGAAAAGAGTGCATTCTGAATGGATTCGCACCACTGAGAGTCCTTAGGTATAGTTGTAGAAGGTTTGATATCTGGAGTTTCTAAGTCACGAAAAATTTTAAACAATTCCTTCATGTCCGATTTGGAGCTAGAGATTTTCATATTAAGATAATTTCTTTTGCAGCGAATAATCTCCCGTTTATATTTATTGGCTATTTGTGAGTAGGAGTGTTTATTATCGGTAGATGGGTTGTCGTGCCAGGAGTTGAAGGCTTTGCTTTTTTCCTTACGGAGCTGTGCGAGTTCGGGAGTAAACCATGCATTGCTCTTCGTATCCTTGCGCATATTGCATGAATGGAGCGGAGCTACCTGATCAACAGCAGCAGTGATGGTGGATTTGTAAAGAGCAGCAATATCATCGGCGGTGTTACAGTGCTGCAAGTCGGAAGACAAGGAGGAAAGCCCAGAGGCAAGTGAAGCTTTATTAAGTCTCTTAACATTCCGTTTAACTATGGAGCAAAAGACGGGGCGTTGACGAGAGGGCTTATCTGGTAAAATCATGGTAAAGGCTACAAAAAAGTGATCAGACCAGGGGCATGGTGATAGAGAGTTTGTTTGGTGATAGTAATGCCAAGACTGCATAACCAGTCCAGTACGTGGCCCTCCTTATGTGTAGGTTCAGTAATGTTCTGTATGAAGCCAAGGTCAGATAGAGCTGAGTCAAGGGAGAGAGCCTGTTTATCATTTTCATTATTTAGCCAGTGATTCATATCCCCTAAAAGAATGAATCTAGAGGTATTCTTAATAAGAGGAGTAAGCCAGGACAGTAATTGAGATTCAAATGACGGGAGTTTGTGAGGGGGTCTATAAAGTAAAACGAAATTCCAAGTAGTCTGAGGATTAATGAGCAGTTTACAAAAAAGGAGTTCCGAGCCTTCAGGGGACTCTACAGCTATGTCTCGAAACTGGAGATTGCTACGGAAGATAACTGCTACCCCACCACCTCTGCCACTCTCCCTGTTCTTAGAGAGGATACTATAGTTCTCAGGAACAGCAAGCGACAAGAGAGGGCCAGAGGTGGAGGACAGCCAAGTTTCAGTGAGAAACATGATGTCCAGATTTTGTTCCATAATATAGCTAGCCACTTCAGTGGCATGTTTCTGTAGAGACCAAGTGTTCAACAAGACACATTTTAGCTCGGCAGCTACATTAATCGAAGATGGTTCAGATAAAGGTAGCGTTGGGCAGTAACCATCTATTGAAGTAGTGCTGTTGGAAATTGTAACATTAGTAGTAGCCAAATTGAGAGAAAAAAGGTCGCTGCTGTCGATGTTAGTGCTAGGCAGAAGACCAATGTCAGTACTGGGGGCCAAGGAGGGAGGCCCAGTCATGATGGTGACAGTATCGGGCTTGGCAAAGGTGATGACATCATGACTATGATTATTAACATCAGTTAGGTCATTGAGAGTAGCGGGGTCATCTGGGTCTTGCCTGACAGCGAGAGCTCTCGGTGCAGGATAACAAGATAATGCAACACAGTGGTGTGTGAAAGAAAGAACTAGCGAAGCAGCTATAGGAGATGGCTTCTCCCGGGGGTCATCAGTGTCGGATATACTTGCAGATCTAAGACTGGACAGAACATTGGGGCAGAGATCGGCTGGGTGCTTGGCCAGACTATTCCAGAAGTCAAGGGCCTCCCACCAGCTGTGCGAAAACAAGGAGCAGTGATTTAGCTCAAGAAAGGGTCGTGGCTCGTCCATGGCGTGAATGGACACAAACAAACCACACCAGAGGGATCACGGTAGAGGAAAAGATGAGCTTCAAAGGAATGTGATTACAATAGGGCACTAACCGGCACAGTTCTAGAGTGAATACTCAATCTCTGTGTGAATCTAACATCTAAGTTAAGAATACGGAGTAGGTGGAGAATGGAGCTAGCTCGCAAGTCTCTGAAGACGAGGGTGGAGGAGCTGCCCCCTCAATTGGTGAGCTTCCAAACCTGTTGAGAGCAGTGGCTCTCTTGTATTTACATTTATCTTAATAAATATTTCCTGCTGTACGTCTCACCTCCTGGATTATATTTGAAGTCATAACATCAGCCCTTCTGCCTGGTGATCGTGCCATCTGTCGGTACGCATCTTTTGACTGTGTTGCATTTTCTCCCATGTTTAACGTTTCCTTGTACCACCGTTTTATTTTAAACTACAGTGAGCAACTTTACTCTTATGTTTTTATTTCGTACCGGGTGTAAATAAATCTTTATGTGCCTCACTTTGTACTCTGTCTGGCGTGCAAAAGATTCAGGAGTACCGTATTAAATTCTAGTCCATTATCCCAGTTAGCGCTTCTAGTAAAACCTGGGTCGAATGCATGCAAAACACCTTCAGCTATCTAGAGGCTCTCACCATTTCCTGCAATCTTCTACCCAAAGCGATGAAGACACACTAATGGCTTTCCCCATAACAGAGCAGTTGGCTCTCTTCCCAGAAAACAAGGGGAGCAGGTAGTGTCTCAGGCAGACACAACCTGTCCCATCTCCCCACACAGACTGCACAGTAGTACAAGCAGGCTAACTCCTGTATATTATAGTGACTCATGTAAACTGTATGTTAAGACCATCCTTACAAAACAATCTTCAATACGAGCCGATTGCAAAAAACTGACTTCAACAAGGGCTTTTTTGAAGGAGCAATCATACTGATATCTGGAAAAAAACACCCACATATTCTCGTTTCCATTTACAACCACTTTTTGCTTGCGTGCAGCAGCCTCACATCTAGGTTTGTTTTTACTAGGCAAAGCTAGGACTATGGCTCATGGACATAACAGACCTTCTTGGTAAGGGAAAGTGTTCCTTTGGTCACTTTTCTTTCCAACTTTTTTCAGGATGTGAAAGATATTTGACCTAGATATTAGAACTGCTATTTCTCGAAACTGCAGACCAGGGTTCGAACTCCATTTTTCCCACCTGTCCAAATCTGTGCCAATTACACATCAACGTACCCCTGTCTGCAGGCTGGTATGAACTGGAGACTACAGTGCACACTGTGCTTCATGCAGCTTTAGGCTGAGATGCTACCACTAAAGTGAAATGCCCAACAAAGCCAACAGCAGCTGACAAATACTCTAGAAGGCTGTAACATAAAACCATTATTCTAGACAAGAGAAAGTTACCTGCTAAACAGCAACAGGGTCTGAATCTCCAACTGGAAGAGATACTGACGATTAGGTACGGTTTCTGATGGATACACAAGAGGGCTCTTCAGATTCTGGATCTGTGATCCCCTTCTCCAGTGTGTTCTTCATCAAACTTGTCTCCAGGGATACCAAAGGGTACCAGAGGAACAGAGTCATGACATCTGACACAATATTAAAGGCACTAATTACAGTCCTTGACATCCATCCCTTGACAATCACATGGCCAAAGCAAGAGATGGAGGTGAACTTCACTTGAGAGATTCAGGGGGCCATGCTGGGAGGGTCAATAAAGACTCGGCAAAGCCCCTTGCATATCACTCAAATAACATCCTCATCTATTATCAACTCACAAAGCTGTGACCAGTGAAGTGGGCAAAGAGAGCAACCAGGCCTAGTCCACAACCAAAAGTTGCTGTAGCAGCACTCTCCGCATCCAGGAATCCTCCCAGTCCAGAGCATTGAAACAGTAGTGTTTTGCAAACGTGTGGAGAGATGGTTGAGTTGCAGCCTGACAAATCTCCCGACGAGAGACGCCTCCACACGTAGTCATTCCGCCACTGGTGGAATGGGTAGTAATGACCTCCGGCACGATCTTACCTGGCAGGTTACATTAAGTTCCAATGAATAAAGCGAAAAAATGAGAAATGGAAAAGCCCTTTTACGCATGCCAAGGCATCCACCTGGCCCCCCCCTAATGGTGCCCCCTAATTGGCGCCAGCTTACCTTATGGATCACATCAAACCTGCTCCAGGGAGAAGGGCTCTGAGATCCAATTACACCAACTGCTTGGAGAAGCCCCGTTACAAGTTGGAAGGCTTCGGAGGCACTTCCTTCAGAACCCCGGCTCCTTCTGAATGGAACAACCTACCTCCTCCCCTGAGAGCGATTTCCACTCTGCCCATATTCAAGCATTCCCTTAAAGCGTTTCTGTTCAGGGATGATGGTTAGTTACTCATTTGTATGCGTTCACCCTCCTGACGTTTTTTGCCTGCCCCCGGCTTGGTTTTGCTTGAGCGATTTTAATACGGTTTGTCGGACGTGTCTTTGTGTGGTGTTTCTGTGTTTGTTAGTGCTGAGGCCCATGGGCGTGTGGCACTATATATACCACATTAAATTACAAGTGATCAACTGTGTGCTTTTACGCATGACTGGGGACACAAGTGCCCTGGTTGTGGTAAAGTGCACGGATGAGAGGAGTGAACTAGGTCCCCAAGGATCTTGAGAAAGTCAAAAAGACCCTCTCAGCTATTGGGGCAAAAACCCTGCCCTCTGCCTAACACTAGGTTAAAAACACCTGGGGTCCTCTGAAACCAAACGCAGGCAAAAAAATGTAGGCAAATCAGACCATAAAAAATGATTGTCCCGACAACAACCTTTAGCAAATTAACGGATTGGGGTGGCCCAAAGAGCCTGACGCTCACTGCTATGCCTCGCCTTTTTTTTAAAAGAGTAAACCATTTCGATGACACAAAACAAAAGGCCTCAAAAACAAATGAAGCACAGACAAGACCAGATTCACATCCGACAAACCCAGAGAAAGCGGCCTCAGAGGAAACCTACTGCCAATCCCTCTCAGCAACTGCGCAAAGAGTGATCGGTCACAAAACAGTCACAGGACTTGCCCCGAGTGCTAGAATAAGGCGCCCAGGAGAAAGCCGGCCCTGCACACAGGGCCACCTCAAAACGTGTCAGTCGGATTCCCCTCACAGTACATCATCCTCAGTAGACTGGCTTGGAGACAGAGGGTGGGCAGGTTAAGGTGGAGCAATAGCCCCTTAGTCCAGAACAGACGATCCACCCTGTTCGGAAGCCTACCTAGACCAGAGGGTCTAGGTAGCCCAAGCTTCAGTACCATACCAGTGGGATCGCAGTACACCTAAACCTTCTGTGGTGTGCAATCACTGCCGTTATCAGGGGCACAACGGGGTGTGCAAACACAAGATAAAAGTTAAAAAGGTATGATAAACACACCCTGAAGCATGAACATCACGGAACAAAACTTTGAACAATTCCTGTTCTATGGCATGGCAAACGGATGCACTTCTGGAAATCCACAGAGGTGAAAAAACAGAAGCACATCCTAGTTCAGCTCCCGCAAGACCACAGAGAGCCAGATCAGCAAATCTGAACATTCTCCTATCTCAGCCAGGTGGAACTTGATGAAAAATAGCCTATTCCCACACTAGACGCGTTTTGCTGTGCAGGGCAGAGAGCCTACACCAGCTCTCTCGTTCCAGTAGCAAAATGCAGCCATTTTGTGCATAAGGATAAATACCGATCAGCCCCACAACACACACAAAAAGGACTGAGTGCCAGAATGACTCAAAGCTCCAATAGATTGATGTGAGGGTGAAGACGGGTACTCCCGACTGGACACCAAACTAATGATCATTAATTTCAGTTGACTTGGAGGACGTGTCACGTGTGCCCAAAGGTGGGCCCACATGCTGTGACAATAAAAGCAAGTAAACAAACTTCAAGGTGTGCTGTGGCCACCGAGATAACACTGCAGAGGCCTCATTCTAAATCTTGCCAAGATAACCAACCAAATGCACCAGGCCATTAGACTGAGGGAGCACAGAAAATAGCACAATTGCCATACGAGGACCTCAACAAAAACAGCGCAGCACCTCCATGATGTTCTGCACGCTCTGGGCAGGAACGCTCTCGAGCAGTGAGTGCACAAAACCATATCAATAAATTGGATCCACTTCAGGTTCAATGAGAAATCCAGAGTCGAGAAGGCTGCATATCCAGGCTAGATATGACATAGCTGCATATCCAGGCTAGATATGACATAGCCAGAGTATTGGGTTGTGCAAGATGATATTATGAGCTAAACATTCAGTTAAGGAAATATTGTGAATCAGTTCCCTCCTGAGCTCACATGCCATCAGGACCATGATCTTGATTAAAAATTTGGGGCAGAAGTCGGTCCAAAAAGAAGACTGCAGGAATGATGGTGATCTCATTCTACCATTCATACCACCTATAGGACAATTTTTTTCTTTTACACACTGTTTGCACATCAATAATTCTCTAAAACACTCTGTATGGCAATCTAGTGATAAGGCACGCAAACAGGCCGAGCACACAAACTGCCACGAAACACCCTCCAGTTGTGTTGAGGCTTGATCAGGGACTGTTGACAGGAATTCATGCTATTATAAACAACGTGGCAACAGCAGCATTTAAAGGGGCCACATCTTCTGAAAACACTGTTGCATAAAGAAAACCGGGTGTGGAACCATTAGCCACCAAAGGATTCAAATGAACGCAAGGCTCCCCCGGTGCGAGTGTATGGGTGGGCCTGCTCCGATTACACAGCTCCTTGATGGACCATGAAAAGGGATTCATCACACATCCAAAAGAAGTCTACTGCTCTGAAAAAAGTATGAAACATGGTCTAAACTGCTGGTACAAAGAAATTGGACAAGCGGCCCAACAGTGCACACTTGTCGGGGACGGTGACCCCAATGACAGACTCCTTCATATTCCGGTTCACCACTCTGCATTCCTCTTCCTCAACCAGAAAATGCAGTGTTTGGGAAAGAACCCACTCTACACTCAAGACTGAAGTACCACGAAGAAAAGAGAAGTGCACTTAACATTTACCAGATCTCTGGGTAGAAGCCACTATAGAGGACCAGGGATTCAAACTACAGAAACTGTTGTGATTGTGGCCAAAGGAAAGGCGGTCCTGCCAATCCAGAAGCAACTAAATTGCAGACGTCGAGGCTGAAAGCGAGACCTGCGACACTGATGGTGACAGGGATGAGTTGTTGGAGTCATCTGAATGAAGACCAGCGAAGGCATGAAGGCAAAAGCAGCAAATACACTAAAAATTACCTGCAAAAGGCTATAATGTAGGTTCAGTTTCCACAGGGGAAGATCCTGGACATTGGAAAGCAGGCAGCTTCATCGGGGATACAGGAAGCTCTGAGAAATTGGGAAGGGCCAGGGGACCCCGCCAGCCATTTCTCGATACAAGACCGAAGGCCTCAGCTTAAAGGTCAACCACTGAAATCAGAAGAGGCAACTTTGGTGCTTGTCCTTCCTTCCTAGACCCAGAACAGGGAAAGTTCCAAATGACATCACTCCTTCGGTTTCTTGGATCAACCCTTGTGCGCTAGTGAAGCAAATCTCAGAGTCTATGCGATGCCGGTAAGGGCAAAATGCTGATTCTTAGCTGGGCACACCTTCTCCTTAAAAAGATGGGCCCTCTAGAGAGCAGCTAGCCAGACTTCTGCCACCTAGACTTGAGCAAAGAAGAGACTGCAGAGTCACACGTTGAGCCCACCCACCATAAACTGTTGTGAAGCAGTTCAGTCACGAACATCCAGCTGCCACAAGCTGCACAGACCTTGAACCCAGAAGACTTCGGACGAAACCTTGCTGAAACTGTATACAATTTGAAAAACTGTCAAATTTGGGGAGAATCCTAAAACCAAGACACTATAACCTTGAAAAAGGTAAAGGGTGTCAAAAAATCACTTTTTTTTTCACATCATAAATCTTTATTTACCTTATACGGGTATAACAAGATTACAAACAAACAATAAAAATGCAAAATAATTTCAACACAATTCCAACACCCCCAAGAACAGTTACATACATCCTAATTACCATAGATTCAGATGTTTGAGTGCAAAAGCTTGCTTTAAAAATACATAAATTTTTACAATCTCTGGATAGCTAGTTTCTGCCAAAATTAATGAAAACTCAGTAATATTTCCAATTGTATACTTATTAAGCCAGCGAGACCTCAAGTCTTTCGTCTGCGGGCATTGAGTACAAATATGAACAACGTCCTCCGGTTGGTCCGGGCAACTCGAGCAAAAGTTGGTCAATCCCTTGAATTGCCATTTTTGTGGGAGTAGCCCCAGCCGAAGCTCGAGTAATATCCTCACAACCAGCATAGAGTGAGTTTTCAACAGGTACTGCTCAAGCGAAGGAAGAGATTCACAATAAGTCATCATAAGGGAAAAATGGTGTGTGGTTAATAAGTTCTTAAAACTGTAAGTCCATAGCCAGTCAAAATTAGATGAAAAGATCATCTTATTCCATTCAATTCTTAAAATATCACATATTTCATGCAATCTAGTGACACAGGTATAATTAGAACCGCTGGTTAAAGCCTCCATCATACAATTGCGAAGTAAAGTGTCGCGAGAGGAAGTCAGCACTTTCCGCCAGTATGTAATTTGCCTAGTTTCAACATCAGCAGCAAGAGAGAAGTTTCCCACTTCTAAATTAATAGCTTGAACAGGCACACAGGGTGGAAGATGTAGTGCCATTCGCCAGTGGAAACCCTCACGCACTTTTAAAACCTTTGCCCCTTTGAGGCCCACACCTCGCACCCGTACAATATTTTGCCTTTCCATTTTAAATTATAGAATGACACCAAGGGGGCAATTCCCTCTCCTGTTAGCATACTTTCGATTTTATTAAGGCAAACTGATAGAGCTTTACCCTTTGTTTTGATATCCGCTATCTGAGAATCCCAATTGGCTTTATCAGAGAAAGAAATACCAAGGTATACAAATTTGTTCACGTAGTCAAAGGTACCAAATGCGGTAATACAAGGTTTACGTAATGCCCGCTTGCCAAAAGCCATAACCTTCGATTTGGAATAGTTAATTTTCAAACAATTTATCAGACAATATTGGATTAGGCGATTGATTATAGTTTTTAGACCTGCAAACGTACGATCTAGCAGTAACGTATCATCTGCGTAGGTGAGGCTGGGGAAGGCCAAATTACCCATCCTAGGGGCTATCGCTTGCTGGCCCTTGAGAAATTTGGGTAAGTCTGCTATAAAAATATTGAAAAGTAAGGGCGCCAGTAGGCAGCCTTGCTGGAGGCCCGATGTAGTGGGAATATGCCGTGAAAGCTCATGATTGCTGCCCCAGCGCACTCTCACCCAGCTATTTGTATATAAAGCCACAATAGCTCTTACCAATGCGGGTTTAGCACCTAAAGCAAAGCAGTTTGGCCCACAGCATTTCGCGAGAAATGCTATCGAA
>JAVSBX011160142.1:0-15057 GCA_033119125.1 Desmognathus anicetus
TCTCTCGTTTTGTGTGTGCCCTGAGGCCCATGGGCGTGTGGCACGTTAATCTAGTCAATAAAGTAAAGTAAAGTAAAAGCCAGTAACAGTTTGGCAACAGCAAGAGCTATGTTCACCCACTTCAATGCCCCAAGGTTCAGTCGCGGTGTCCCGCCCAAAAGGCATTCAGCATACTGCACTCCACCTCCAACCCACATATCAACGAGATCTTGGAGAACACTGCCTGCCAGAAAAGCTGAACCTCCTGCCATTGCCAAACCACGTGTGTAAAAGTAGCACTCAACAGCCCACATTTGTTGCATTTATACTCCGCACCTTCGTAGTACTTATAAAGCTGGGCTGGGGACAGGTAAGAGCGTGTTAGGAACCGATAGTGCACCAGTCGCAGGCGCATATTCAGAGAAAGCCTACCTGTCAGCTCACAAGCCTTCGCCCAATCTACATCAGAGATATCTATCCCCAAATCAGTCTCCCATCCCAGCTTGAACTTAGGCGTCCCCGCGCCAGTCCTGTCTCGGAGAATCTTATACATTGCCGATATCTGATGCCCTGTGCCAATCGACGTTAGCGCATGCGCCAGCAGTCTATCTTCTGCAGGTTCAGCAGGGAAGCCCTTCCACCTGTCTCTAATGCATTTCTTCAGCATCTGCCATCGCATCCATACTAAAGCCCCTCCACCCGCCATCTCCACAATGTCTTTGTCTTCCTGCAATCTCCCATCCTCGTAAAGGTCCTGAAGTGTCATTACTCCGTTCTCCAGCCAGACATCGAACATCTTCAATGTCAATCTGGGCCTCTCCGCCGACACATCCCAAAGCAACATGTGTTGGCTATACACGCTGTCACTGCTCCCCTGCTTGAACACCTTGCGCCACAACAGAGCCCCCAATCTGGCCGGGCCAGCCTCTCCTATAATCTTAACCCTGTCATCTGTCAGCAGCCTGCTCGCCTCAGTCCCCGTGAACCACTGTTTCTCCATTACGACCTGCGGGTCCGTCTTGCCCATCTCCAGCCACCTAACCACATGGTGCAATTGCACTGCAATGTAATAGGTGTACATGTCCGGGATCTCAAAACCTCCGTTTAGGTATGACTGCGCCAGCTGCGCATATGCCACTCGCGGCACCCCGTGCTGCCATACAAACGATGTAATCACGGATCTGCATGCTGCAAAGAACGCTCGTCCTACCAAAATTGGGACGTTGTTGAATATATACAGGTATTTAGGTAACAGCAACATCTTGACCAGCTCAATGCGCCCCGCCAGAGTCAGCGGCAGTCTTGCCCAGCTCGCCACCTTCTCAGTGTAGTCAAGGAGCATCACGTAGTTCAGCTCATAGAGATGCTCTGTCGTGCGCGCTACCTGTACGCCTAAATATTTAAAGCTAGTAAGGGCAGAGCGCAATTGGGGGAGCGGGGCCACACGCGGTGCCCCTTCGCCATAGGGGAAGTACACTGACTTCGCCCAGTTGATCCTGAACTCCGACCACTTAGCATGCTCTTCAAGCACGTCTGACACCGCTGCGAGCTGCGCAGCCGGGTCCACCAGCACCACCAGAAGATCATCTGCATATGCAACCACAATTGTACGCACCCCACGAACCATTACACCAAATTCCCCGCACCCCATCCTTAGCTTCGCGATTAGTGGCTCCATGCAAAGCGCGAAAAGCAACGCCGAGAGGGGGCATCCCTGTCTTGTCCCTCGTGCAACCTCAAATTGCTTGGTGATCATGCCGTTCATCGCCACCATTGCACGCATATCCACATATAGGAGCTTCACCCACGCAATGTATGCAGGACCTCCTAGATTAGCTCTACGCAGGACTGCCAGCAAGTAATCCCATCGCACCAAATCGAAGGCCTTCATGGCATCAAAGGAAACAAAGGCTGTGCTAGAGGCCTTCGGCACCGCTGCCGCTATGTCAAACATGTGTCGTATGGGTTGTTCCGTGGACCTACCAGGCACAAACCCAGCCTGGTCCGGATTTACAAGGCGGGCCAAGTGCGGCAGCAGTCTATTTGCTAGGAGCTTTGCCAAAACCTTCATGTCCATATTGAGTAAGGACAGTGGCCTGTAGTCTGCACATTGGGTGGTGTCCCCGCCCGCCTTGGGGATAAGCACCAGCTTTGCCGTGTTCATGCGTCCCTCTCCAATGCCTCGCTATATACCGCGCATAGTAGCGGAGCAATGTCCGCACTGAAATGCTTGTAAAACTCAATGCCGAATCCGTCGGGCCCCGGTGCCTTACCCCCCGCTATATCCTTGATCGTTCCTTTAATCTCATCTGCCGTTATTTTCACTGATAATTCCTCGACCGCCTCTCTTCCAAGTTGTGGGAGATCTAGCGCATTTAGATATCCCTGCAGACCTATCGGCTTAATCTTAGGCGGGGCAGAGTATAACCCCTTGAAGTATTCATGTACTATGTCTAGCACCTCCATGGGACCTCTAGTCTTCACCCCCTGCGGCCCAGCCAACTCCGTGACACATTAAGATCGCCTATTGGGGTTTACCATACGCGCTAACAATGAAGTGGCCTTGTCTCTCTGCCAATATGCCCTCGCCCTAGCATTCACCCCAAGCAACCTGCCTTCCTGCTCCGCAAGGTCCAAATATGCCTTGCGGAGCCTCGTCAGCACACCCATCAGGTTTGCAGCGCGTGTCTGGTAATACTCTTCCTCTACGACTGTAAGCTGCTGTTCCACCTCCCCAATCTGGCGCCTCAGGTTTCTAAGCAATGACCCCTCCATAGCGCCCCACACTCCTCTCAGATAACACTTCATGGCCTGCCATAACGGCAAATGTGTGGTATCACCCGCCTTGTTATCTTCAATATATTCACGCACCTGTTTCCTGGCCTGCGCCTCATATTCCCCATCAGTCATAGCCAGCGGTTTGTACTGCCAACGGTTAAGCCTATGCAGCCCGCACCGCCATGCCAGTGTGAGCCAGATCGGACTATGGTCTGAAGTGTGCGCGGGTCCAGGTCAATACCCATTACGCAGATCGCCAGTGCAGCCGATATGATGAATCGATCTATACGTGAGGACATATCGTGCACCGTGGAGTAGTATGTAAAGCCTCCCTCCTGTGGCCGCAACACCCTCCAGACATCAAACAAGTCATGCTGATCCATGTATTCCAGGCACACACAACCACTCTGTGACAAGGGTCTGCTGAAAGTGGAGGACCTGTCATTTACCATGTCCAGGACGAAGTTATAATCCCCGCCCAATACCCAGGGCATATCCTGCCAGCACCCCATCAGCTCAAATATCTCCGTCACAAAGGTGGCATCATCAAAGTTCGGACCATAAATGTTGGCAAGCACCAGAGGCTTACCCATAAGTATGCCCGCCACCACAACATACCTCCCATTGCGGTCTATAGCCACATCGAGTGCATGAAAGGGGAGCTCCGTTTTGATAATTAGCAGCACGCCTCAGCTGCCTCTTGTAAAGTGTGCAGCATACCTGTTCGGGCCCCATTCAGGAGCAAATTTATTGTGGCCATCATGCAGGAGGTGCGTCTCCTGCAGCATAATCACATTTGCATGCTTTTTATTGCAGTAATGCATTATTTTGCGCTGTTTAGAAAACAGATTCATCCCCCTCACGTTCCAGCTTACAACCTTCAACGAGAGCTCAGCCATTTCCACATTTAACAAATCGTATCGCATGTGCCTCAGCAGTCAACGGATATACTCCTTGCCCAGCCGCCCCCAAATGGACTCGGGTACACTCAACTTCCCGCTCCAATCTGTGTTCCCTTCTGCCCCCAGACTTGGACCCCAAACACCCAAAACGGTGTCCCCAACCCCCCACCCCCGCGCTGCCCCCCACCGCACAGAGCCACTGTCCCCAACAATGAACAAACCATTCTACGATTTAGAGCATGTGTCCCGCTCACACACGCCCATTTGAGGCGCTCCTGCCCCATTGTCGCACACACAGGGGTATTTACTGCGCCACTGTGATGCATGTTTCCAAAAATCCAGAGTCTCGTGCGGGCGCAGCCATAGCCATCACTTCCTTCCGCGGCCACGCCAGTAGAACATCTTCATTATGTGCATCGCCTGGGAGATCACCGCTGCCTCACCATTTCGCCAGCAGAGGGCTCACCCGCCCGTTCTCAGCACATAAGTCTAACCAGCGACAAGTGTGACACATAAGTCCCCACAGCAGGTGGGCCAATCAGTAGTCCAGAGTTCGCTTGCCGCTCAGCCTCCTGAGTGGCGCGTGTGTCTCTCAATCCGCCACTCTTACAGCAATAAGGGCGGGACATGCTCAGTCGGGCCGCATTCTGATTCGTTGTCGTCTAGCCACTGCTGCAACACCAGTGCCTCTGCTGCAGCTGGGGAACCGCGACACCAGTCCAGGAAATGGCGGCCATTCCTCGTGCAATGGCGCCCTCGGGGAGGGTGGGGGAAGAAGAAACTCCCCCCCTCCCTATAGTCACAATATGGCCAAAGTCAATGCACTTACATCTGCGCCGTCCTGAGCCCCTCAGTAGTGTTCCATAGCGTGTATTTACATCTCACCACATGGCATTCAGGCACTCCCTCCACTCTCGCCACCCTGCAGCTCCCCAGGCGCACGCCCCTCCGCCGCCGGCAGCTCCTCTATGAATGACGAAGCCTTCCGCGGGTCCTCGAAGAAGAGGGCTCTGCCTCTTGAAACAATGCGGAGCTTGGCTGGGTGCAACATCGCATATTGCATGTTCCTTTTGCGAAGCTCCGTTTTTACTGAATCAAACTGCTTGCGGGCCCGCTGTGTTGCAATCGTCAAGTCAGGATTAAAACTAATCTGCCTGTTTTCCCAGAGCACCTCACCCTTGGTACGCGCCGCTCGTAGGATCTCGTTGCGGTCCCTGTAGTTAAGGACCTTAAGGATGACCGCCCTCGGGAGCTGCCCGGGAGCCGGGGGTCTACCGAGGGTGCGATGAGCTCGCTCCACTACAAAATGCCTCGAGAGCCGGGCATCTGGGAGGAGGGTAGGGATCAGCTCTTCCATTTGCTCTGCCATCTGCCTTGAACCCGCCACCTCCGGGATGCCCAGGATGCGCAGATTCGATCTGCGGCTCCGTGATTCTTGATCTTCTAGGGCCGCTGTCAGTTTCATGATCGCAGTCTCCTGCAGTTTCAAGTGAGGCTCCATTACCGCAATCGCAGCTTCAGTTCCAACAATACGCTGCTCAGCCTCGCCAACACGCTCCGCAATTGCATCTATTCGTGTCTTCACCACATCCAGGGTCGTGGAGAGCGTACCAATCTGAGTGGAAAGATCGGTCCGGAGATTCTTTATTTCTGCCAGCACCACAGATAAGTCTGTGTCTCCCTCCGGCCGCGGCGGGTGCTGCGCCCCTCCCCCTCCTGCCTTGTCAGCCATCACCGCTGTCCTACCCGCTCGGGACGGGCTGTCCACTGCAACCACGAACTCGGACACCTTCCTCTGTCTACGATCCTTGCCAGACATCCCGCCGGTCCTCTGTCGGTTTTGCAACCTGCGTGTGTATTTTGCGCCCCGAAAACCCCTTCTTTTCAGCCGCAAATATATCTGTCAGGCAGGAGCTCCTGGGACAGGCGTCCGCCTAGAGCGCCATACCCACGTGACTCCCCAAACACTATATTTTTAATGATGAAAATATGTATATAAAAATATGTTGAATAAAAAGAAAAGGGCTAAGGCAACCAAAAAAATGCTCATATTCGAGTGCTAGCAGCAATCAGAAATTAAATTATGAAAACATTTATTTAAATAACATTATTAGAATAAAAGAAATGGCTGAAGGCTAGCCAAAATGAGTGTGCCAACACAAGCTTAAAGAACAAACATGTAACACATTTTTTCTTTAAAGATTTTAATTATGACAGCATGCACATTTTTTTAAAAAACCAACCTTAAAAATCTATGCACCCACTGCTGGTCGGTGCATGGACTAGTACTTGCTGCCCTCATTCATTCCAGCAGATACTTTTCTTCTTAACCTTTAAGAGCCTGCCTGTTCAGGTAAAGAAGCATTATCTCACACAACCCCCACAGACATCTTCCAAGTGTTGACTCAAGTGCTGAACATAGATGTCCTTATAGATTCAAAAGTTGTATCTATGTACACAGATGTATATTTAAATGTCTGTCCTCACAGATAGAACAAAGTGTCTGCCAATTCCAAATTTGGTTCCTTGTGTATGCTTTGTCCAACACGAAACAGCAGCTAGTAGGCGTACTGGCAGGGCGCTGGCACACGGATTACACCCTGAGGAACAAACATTTCATACATTAGCGCATTTGCCACTTTTTTTTTAATCAAATCTTTTTATTGTCAGTTTTCTTCAATACAGTACATCATATCTTTACATTAACATAATTCAAACAACGCTCCCCCCCCCTCCCCAACTCTCTCCATCAGGTATAACTTTACATTCGTGGCCTGAGATTCATTTCCCTTTTCTATAGCTAGCGGTGAAGCATCTCGGGGTGCCACTGTCTGTCTCTTCCACAATAACCCAAATCCTTCATCTATAATCACCATCCATACTCATCCAGTCTCCCCGGTACTAGCACCGTCACTCTCTGTCTCACCATATTGTAGCCGCACCAAAAACTGCCTATATTTTTCACCAAAAGTCTCTCGGTCTCTGGGTGGGTGGCGCAATTAGCCGAACCGTGTCTTCAATATCATTGCATCTTGCTAGTAGTCCTCGCCATCGTGATACTTGTGGTGGTTCATTTTGCATCCAACGCATAACAATGGTTTTTTTGGCTAGAACAAGTGCCAGGCCCAAAAACTGACAGTCCTCTTTTGCCATCTTCGGATACTGACTAAGAAATAATACCTTAGGGTCATTAGGTATACTCACACCTAGAATCTCACTTATCTCACCACATACCGCAGTCCAGAAAGCATTTACAGCCACACATCCCCATGCTAAATGTAAGAAAGAACTTTCTGGAGATCGACACCCAGGGCATCTCAGCGACTGCTCAGGTACAAAATGACTGAGTATCGTGGGTGTCATATAGCTACGTGTGAGGAAACGATATTGGATCATTCAGAGTCGAGTACTCCTAGCCACTTCTCGGGTATGCCCACAAGCCCTCTCCCATTGTTCCTCTGACAGCTCTATTCCCAAGTCCTCTTCCCACATCGATTTAATCCGGAGAGGTCCTGTCTCGGCCCTGGTCTGTAGGATATTATATAGCATTGTGATCTGGTGTCCCCACCCTTTGGTCAAAAGCATATGGTGTAGTAGCTCGGATTTCATTTGCTCAACGGGGACCTCCAGCCACCTCCTCTGCAACACAGCCTTAAGTTGGAGAATTTTAAATGCTTTTTTGGCGGTTAGAGGAAGTTTAGCCTGAATTTCTGTGATGCTGAGCATTTGATCATTACGAAAGAGGTTACCTAATGTGTCTAGACCTCCCTCTGCCCACCTCCTTCTGTCCAGTGATGTGAGAGTGTGTTGGAATCCTTTCAGTAAGTATACGGGTATCAAAGGAGAATACGGGTGACCCAGTTCAAATTTCGTCAGGGCTCTTTTCCAAATGTGCAGTGTGTGTGAAACTGGATCTAACGATTTCTTGGGTATCATTTTTGTGTTGATCACCATTCCTCCCACCTCGAATGGGTCGTAACGATGTAGCTCCATTTAGGCCCGAAGAGCTTCAATTGGTGGGGGATCATCTATATACTTAGCTATGTGTTGTATTTGCGCTGCTATGTAATAGGATTCCATGTTGGGTACTTGGATACCCCCCGCCTCATAGTGTCTGGTCGTGGCCGCATATGCTATTCTAGGGTGCTTCCCCCCCCATATCAGACACGAAGTCAGCTGTTTGACCTCTCGGAAGTATCTCGGGCCCGGGTCGAGGGGAAGGGTAGAGTAAATGTACAGTAGCTTGGGTAGAACCACCATCTGCATAATCGCAGTACTACCTGCTATATTGAGGGGTAATTCAATCCACTTGTCAATTTTCCGCTGAAGCAATAACATCGGGTCAAAAAAGTTGGATTGCACCATTAATAAGGGATCGTTAGTTATATATACTCCTAGGTATTTGAGTTTCTGCAATTTCAGCCCGAGCCTGTATGTACCATTGGGGAGTGAAAGATCGGATCCCAGGGGAAAAAGAACCGATTTGGACCAATTAATGTGGAGGCCAGACATTGAACCAATGGTATCGAAAATCTGAATAGCCCTAGGGAGTGTTTCATGGGGAGTTTCCATAAAGAGGAGTGCATCATCCGCGTATAGGGAGACCACGTTGTGCTGACCCCATGCCTGTATCCCAGTACCATGTAACGTTGTGCGCAGATTTGAAGCTAGTATCTCTATTGCTAATGCAAATAACATGGGGGATAACGGACAGCCCTGTCTTGTGCCTCTTTGAATGTCTATAGACTCGGACAGAATTCCATTTATCGCAACTCTAGCTGATGGGCCTACATATAAGAGCCTAATCATGTGTTTAAACCGATCCTGTATCCCCACTGCAGATAGGGCCTCAAACAGAAAGGGCCACTCGACAGAATCAAAGGCCTTTTCAATATCCAGCGCGGCCACCGCAGCACCTGTATCAGCTTTAAGTGCGGCTTTGATTAGCATCAGCCGTCGGATATTATGCGCAGTACTTCTATTCGGAATAAACACGGATTGATCTGGATGAATTAGGGACGCAATATGGGGCAGCAAACGGTTAGCAAGGATCTTAGCATAGATTTTAAGGTCACAATTAGTTAATGATATCGGGCGATACGACCCACAATCTACCGGGGGTCGGTCTGGTTTCAGAAAGCAGGTTATTCTTGCTTCCAGCATTTCGCTAGGGAACCCTGCCCCATCAAGCACTTTGCTAAACATGGTTTTCAGTAGAGGTAGTAGTAAACTGGCATATCGCTTGTAAAATTCCATACTAATACCGTCTGGGCCTGGCGCTTTCCCCCAGCTAAATCTTTAATAGCTTGCAAAATTTCCACTTCGTCAATCGGCCTATCTAATAAAGCCGCAATATTGGCACCCAATCGTTTGCATTTTGTCCGTGCGATATATGCGCGCATCTCAGTATGTGCATCGGTGTTGGAGCTAGTGTATAGCATACGGTAAAAGTCACAAAACGTGGCCGTTATTTGTGCAGCATCTACTGTTCGTTCCCCGGCACTAGAAGTGATCGCTTCAATGGGTTTCCTACCTCCTTCCCTCTGCAAAAGTCTCGCTAAGGGTTGACCCGTTCTATCCCCATACGCATAGTGTTTGGCCGTGACAAATCGGGAGACATATTGTAGTTCTCTCGTTGCTTCTGCATCATACCTCGATGTCAGTTGCCGAGTAAGGGCTAGATCAACTGCCTTATGGGATTTTGAATGTCTGGCCTCTGCATCTTTTAATTGCTGACCCACCCGAGTCATCTCTGATCGGATTGCTTTGTGTTGGGTATATTCCACAGACATAGCTATACCCCGGATGAATACTTTAATGGCTAGCCATTTGGTGATAGCATCAGTGAGGTCATTTGCATGTGTTTCATTAAATAAAATTATTTGTTGTTCCAGGGCAGTTTCATATAGAGGGTCAAGCAAAGCTTCACTTCTCATACGCCATGTGGACGCTTTCGGATAGTCCGGAGACCATTTTAGCACGCATTCAACCGGGCTGTGGTCGGATAGCACTCTCGGGTGTATACTGCATGCAGAGAATTTCCCCATTAGAGAGCGAGATAGCAATATCATGTCCAACCTTGTATAAACATCATGTGGGGAGGAGTAGTGCATGTATTGCCGAGCCTGATCATGCATGTGTCGCCATCCGTCCACCAGGTCGTGTAAAAGCATTGCGTTTTGTAGCGCTAGGGACGTTTGTGAGCCTGGTCTCATGCTAGGTTTAGATCTATCATTATGCCAGTCTAGGATCGTATTCCAATCCCCCCCAAGAATCCATGGCACATCAACCATGCGGGCACACAGTTTAAATAAGTTCTTAATAAACCCAGGGTCATCTGTGTTTGGTCCATAAATAGAACTCAGGAGTATGGGTTGATGTCTAAGCGCTCCCTTTACCAGGACGCATCTTCCTTGGGGATCTAACCAAACTCGCTGGAGTGTGAATGGCGTGCCCGCCTTAATGGCTACAATGACCCCCCCCCCCCCCCCGTGAACCCTGGGTGAATGCGGAGTGAAATACCTGGTCAGCCCAGTGTTGCAGATGTGATTTCAGTCCAGTTGTTGGCCAGTGTGATTCTTGAATCATCAAAACATCAACCTGTATTTTAGTGCATATCAACAAAATCTTACGTATTTTAGCATATCCTAATAGCCCTCTAACATTCCATGTTAGAACCTTAAGTGTACCACTTGCCGTTATTAAGCTGGTCATTGCAGATCCCCACCCTCTCATAGGGTTCTCAGGAACTGATAAGTTTTTATAATAATCCCTTGTTGGCGAGTACCCACCCCCGGCTGATACCCCAACCATCAGCCAAAACCCAAACCAATGAAACGACCCAGCATAGGTTGCAACTGGCAGACCCATGCCCCATCGCTCCATTCTAACTCCCACAAACAAGCACAGCAATATTCAGAGATCACGCGACAGTCGAGTCACAGCGAACAGAAGTCCAGCCGCGACTGCCAGAGAGCGGCCGCCAACCGCGGCAGCATACCTTGCATGAGTCTGTGACATTCGGGCCAGTCTCTTCATACCATATCGTCAATCGCCGGGATTCATCCACCTGCATGTGGGTACTGGCAGTCTAGAGGTGTTTATTCACGGTCTGTTATCCCTCCGGCAGCAAGAAAGCCCCCCCCCCCCTCTAGCGCATCAGAGAGGGTTTTCAGAACTGTCGCCCCTAGTGTCACACCACCAGGGGGCATCGGAGTCCTCCATTGGGGCAGACCAAGTGTAAATGGGCAAATCCACAGGGGGGGGAGCTATGCACATTATTTGCCCCGGTTGGGCAAAACAGACCCCCCTATTCAGGGCGCCACCAAGTCGCATGCGGTATAGTCGCCATTGCATTATACCATACGTGTCGGGAATGGAGAATAAATCCAGCTCAAATCTTGTATATGGTTAAAAAGAAAACACACAAGAGGGAACATCCCGATCAAATATTTCCCATATTCTCTCATTCCTCTGAGGGAGCATCGATCACATTTGGTGGGTGGTTCTGGTCTCCAGGTTCTTGTTCCGACGGGGCGTCCCTGGCGAACTCCAAAGCCAACGCATGGTCAGTGAAGAAGTGGGCTCTGCCTCCGCTGACCACCCGTAATTTACTAGGGTATAGCATAGCATATCGAAGCCCCTTCTCCCGTAGTCTCTGTTTAACATGCAAAAAGGCGCGGCGGGCAGTTTGCACTTCCATAGTAAAGTCTTGGTAAAAACTAAGGCGGGAGCCTTGGTAACGTACCTCGCCACGGTCTCTTGCAGCAGCCAGGAGAGCATCCCGGTCTCTGTAGTTAAGAAATCGCATAATAAGTGGTCGAGGGGTTGCCCCGGGGAGGGAGGAGGGGGGTTTGAGCTGCAGCGCTCGTTGAGCTCTTTCAAGCACATACATGGGAGAGAACTGCGCCTCCGGGAAAAGTTCTTTCAAAAGTTGTTCCATGTAGGGTTCCACTGGAGACTTCTCGGTCCCCTCCGGCAGGCCAACCAGATGTACATTGTTACAGCGATTTCGTCCCTCCTGGTCCGCCAGTCAGGTACGGGTGTCTGTCAGAGCAGCCTGGAGGTCAGACACCGTACGCTCCATCGGGTCAATTTTCGCCTCCACCCCGTTATACGTTCTTCAGCACCTCGTAGGGACTCTGTTACTCGATCCACATGTGTCTGTAGCAAATTCAGCTTAATGTCCAGCGAATCGATCTTGTTAGTAATCTCCGTGCGCATCAGTTTTATTTCCTTCAGAATCTCTGTATGACCACCCTCAGGCGGGGGTGTCCCTTCGCGAACCGAGCCACTCGGGGTCCCTTCCGATGCTGTCGGTCCTTGATGGCAGGAGCCCGTACGACTGGTAAATTCCTGCATCATCCTCTGTTTTTTGGGCATAGCATCCGACTCCCGGCGGGTCACAGATCTTCCGGCACGTACTTTCAGTACAAAACTGGACATATATCACAGGATAATATCGGATAAAGCTGCCGCGGTGGCGGAGCAGCTCTCTAGGCGACCACCATGCTCAGGCACCCACGTGATCTCTGCGCATTTGCCACTGTAACGCACACATTTAGTCAACTAATTTCCTCCTGGTTTTATCAACAACAGATATAAGATACCAAATATTCAAACTGACAATGAAAAAAAACAATATTCAATCAAGCTATGCTATGTACTTAAAGGGACAGTTTACTCCACCATTTGTAGTTTTTCTTTTATCAAAGTCTTTTATTTAAAAAAAATCATACAAAAAATTCATTCCATAAAGTGTTAAAATTCATTCCATAACGTGTTAAAATTCATTCCATAAAGCTTGGCAGTGAATATTAGTTTTGGCCGTGTGGCTCCACGCCAAGAATCCTGAGAAGGGTCAAAAGTGGTCAGTTCCACCTTCCAACATCCCCCAACTTGAAGAGGAAATACAGCACCAGCAGGGGTGGCAGGGTGGTCAAGGTAAGGTCTGAGGAGAAGCCACAGAGAGATTGTGGGCAGCAGACAAGCACCGACAGAGAAATATAATGTTTAAGAATAACCATTTTCCCAAAGGTCAGAACAGTGCCTAGTCAGAATCCTGGGTCTCATCCTTAACAAGCAATTTCTTTCCTTTTTTAAGGGCACGGTGCTCACGCTCCTTTCGGGCTTTCTGCATCTTCTGCTGTTTGATCTTCTCTTGTTCAGCCTCAGAAAGCAGGTCTGCCAGTTCTAATGCTTCGTTAATTTTCTTCAACGTATTGTATCGCTCTAGACCACGTATCTGAAGCGTGAAGACCTCCTGAGACCATGGTTGCTTGGGATTCTCTGGAGCCTCTTCAGCCGCAGTCACATCAGAGATGGTCCGCTTGGTTCCACTGCCACCCGGATTCTTGGATGGCTTCTTCTTGTGAAAATTCTCCTCCTCAGACTTGCGGTCACGGCCAGGACACGCACAGACCCGCACCTCGAAGCACCGACGGCCCAGCAGCTGGCCATCGCTTGTTTCCAGTGTGATGATTGTCAAGATGGGGCGTCTGTTCATGCCACCCATGCATGAGCTATTGCACATATAGTTGTACAGCACAGTCGTGCAACCTGATCCAACCTGTGGCAATGGGGGGTCGTCACATTCTCCATATAATGCGCCTGGTGGTTCCCTTCCACACGGATCAGGTGATTGCGTGGAGCAATGCAATCAGGAGGATCCCCTTCACGTTCATGATGTGGGCAGCGTTTTACAACTTCGGCAACATTCTGGGACTTCTTGTAGACTGCGGTAGCACGAATGACGGCGCCAGGGGAAGGAGGACTAGAGACCGTCATCTGAACTGGGCAAGTCTTGGCAAGCTGGCAAAACAGTTTGTTCAAATCGAAAGAGTATGTGCATGTGACAGATTTTGCAGTGCCGGACTGCTGGAATTCCAGTTTGAAGTTGTAGGGGCCAGGATAGTCCTCAGTAGAGGGAACAGCACATGTTGCAGCATTGCCCACTGGCACTTCGGGTGAGAGTGCCTCTGACATGGGCACTTCATATGTAACCAAAAGGCTGCGATGGTGGGTGCTGTCGACATCGTCCTGCTGCAGTTCCAGGCCCTGCGTCATATTGAGGTTACACTCGAATTCTTCCTGCCACACATTATCTGCTGTGTTTAGGAGGGTATCGGGTAGCGATTGCCAAAACTCTACAAAGGATCCTTGACTCAGAGGTAGTTGGTCCATGGTGGTTTTGGAGTCAGCCACGCCAGATCCAGGAGGGAATCCAGCGGCACAAGTAGCGCAACCAGAAACGTTATCAGCAGCACTCTTCTCGCCTCCGTGCTCCCTCCTGCCCCTCCGGCCCGCTCTCTCCTGGTTAAGTCCTGGGTCCCAGCCTCAGCCCAGCTGTGCTCTGTTTTTCTTTTAAATGAATGCAATTCTGCTCATTTTAATTTTCTCAATTGACCCAATAATACTGCTTTTCAATGCTTGATTTTTCTTCCTTGGCTGCAGCCATTTTGTGGTGTGATTTTAATTGTTTATCCAATCCCTATGAAGTATATGTTGTCATCATTTTTTCCCTCTGCAGAGTAAAAAAGTATTACAGTATAACAAACGCTACAGGTTGTGAACGATTTGATCTGTTCCTTCTGGAATAAATCTCCCATTGTCGTGCATCCATTTTCCCTCAGTCTTTCAAAACACTCTGAGTTATGTGCTGGCGAAAAATCTGGGTTGTGGAGTACCGGGGTAAATGGTGAGCGGAAGGTGGTTAGCCCGCATTATATCGCCACTGCATCCCACTCGTCAAGGATAGCCATTGCTGATTCCGATTCCCCCACTCTCCTACACCTCTGTGTCTTTCTCAGCCATGGTTGTGACCACATGTGCGCTTTTAGTTGGTCCTGTTCAAGGAAGACGCAGTTTTTTTCTGTTTCTAGCAGCAACCATTCCCTCATCAGTCTCAGATTGACCGCGTAATAATATCTTAGTATGTCTGGGCATCCCAAACCTCCCTCCTCTTTCGCCTTAAGTACCACTGACTTAGCTACTCTTGGATGCTTGTTTCCCCAAATAAATCTCAAAACGCGCGTTTGCAAAGCTCCTAGGGGCCTAATCACGACTAATGCGGTATGGGGTTGCAGTATGTACCTTTCGGTACATACCGCAACCGCATGCCCTTTAGCGCATGATTACAATGAAAAAATGCGGTATGTACCGCATCGGTACATTATTGGTGATATGTACCGATGCGGTACGTACCGCACTTTTTCAAACTTTTAAAATAAATATTTTTTTTTTGCATTTTGCATATTTTGCACTATTTCAATAGAAATAGTGCACAATATGGGTGCCCTGCTCACAAGGGGAGCAGGGCACCACTTCCATAGGAAGCAGGGCACTCTTGTGCCCTGCTTCCTATGGAAGCAGGGCAATACCGCCTGCCCTGTCGGGCCGG
>JAVSBX011171218.1:0-15026 GCA_033119125.1 Desmognathus anicetus
GTGTGCTTTTTTGAGATTTTTCAATAAATTGAAATAAAGAGTGACAGAAGTCAGTTCTTTCATTTAGACTAGTAGGATTTGAAGGCACAGGTCGCAGGGTTTTGTTTGTATCAATTGAGCCCAGCAAATGGCAGGCCTCTGCTGGTATGGAGGCCCAGGCGGCAGAGAACCCACTGGTTCTGGCTGGGGTCCCTGGGAAGACCAGCTGGTAGTTTTCCAAACACAGGGGAGTCTTCACTGTGAACCTGCTGGGGCCTCAGTTAAGCTGGGGCTCCAGGGTGCATAATATAGCTGGTTGAGCTTGGTCCCACCCCCAAGCTCGTGTAGCCTCATCTTGGGGATTTGCACTTGGGCACAGATAATCATGGGCTATTGTACAGGTGAAATTCCCATCCACTTTTACCTGACACTTTGGTCAAAGATGATAGAAATGTTACAATGGCCAAAGCTGCGTTTGCTGGTTCTTAGTGAATCTCAATATTTCCATTGCAAGCAGTGACCATGGTCAACGTCTGAAAACACTTTTTGATTGCGAAGTTGCAGAAATATGGAATGGCTTCAACTAAAAACAACCCATATAATGCAAAGAGCATCAGCTCTCAAAGCCTTACAAGAGGTCTAAGTGCAATAGAAGGATGACGGACGTCTGTCATTGGATGCAAGTTCTGGAATATGTAAGAAATATTTCAAATGCTGGTTGCATATGAGCACCTAGGAACAGGACCAATAGTCTCTGTATTATTGGATATGGTTTAACGTGCATTAACCAAATCACATAACAGTGGATGAAAAGTCATCAAAACAGCCTTGACTGGAACAAATGTGCCAACTGAAATATGCAAGACAAGCACAAGAGTACACGCTCGCATGGCACCCGTGCTCTTTTGATTGCAGGCAATGCATAGAAATACCAACCATTAATATTTAGGGTAGTAAACATTTCTCACCACCTACAAACAAATTGTCAGTTTCATTTACAAATATTGTTAGAATAGATAAATATCTCTGGTTCACACCACACACAGGACTTGTCAAACTGCAGTTTTACTGGAATACACACGTGCGACATGAAAGACTTGGCCTTTAAATAATCAACTACTACAAACTACCTCATTTACAAGCCCAACATTCACTGGCCAACATCAATTAGTAATTCTCTTGTGGTCACTGAGCGGTTTCCTGATATAGTTAGTAATTAAAGGGCTAACATGTGACCTGTTGTCACGCAGTAGCAGCAGAACAAGGAAAACACGGCCACTGATATCTCAAAAGAAAGAGCTAGTAAGTGGGCAGCCCTGACCCCATTTCATGCAAACTTTGAAAATGTTGCCACCGGATTCTGCACAACAAGGCTTGTCGTGAAAGGCTTTTCAGCATTGTGTGCAAAAGTGTTACAGATCAAAGGACCCTCTGGGTAATCTGCCACAACACAACAGTAAACTGGCTATAATCTGCATGAAAAACAGCATCAGTGGAAATGTCTGCACTAAGAGCAGTGTACAATTGGCAGCCTTCATCTCGCCTCCTTAATCAGGCAACATCTGCCACAAGCAATATTTCCAACCAATGCACCCAGCCTATTTGCTGCGTCTCGGACTCCAGTGGCATTCGGGCTGCAGATCAGGCTCTGTAATACTGAAGTTGAAATCATTTTGAAAACTAATTCAGCAAGACTTTAATCCTAGGCACCACTGTGTGTGCTAAAGTGCCATTAGTGGATTCTAGCACACAGCTCCGAAGGGACAAAAATGTGCATAATTTGTACGGTGAGCCAGATACTGAAGATTTCCATACAAAATGATTGACGATATTACTGCAAAACAGAAGACGACAAAAAGTGTGTCTTAGAGACTTTGCTATACCAGAGAGGCCTGTCAATGATGGGGTAGAATGTTGATTCTGTGGTTGTGTTAACTGTTTAAAAAACAATTCATACTTGTGGGGTTGCTGTATGAAAAGAATTGCTAGCGCGATGGTATTTGTTTGTTTCAGGAGTTTTGTCTTAAGAACAGGGTTTTTTAATAAAAGATTGTTCACAAGGGTGTTTGACAAAGAATCGCTAATACTAGAGTAAGGTTACTAAATTGAAGGTGGATCTGATCAGTTAGACAATAAACCACTAAATTGGGCAAGAAAACATGCAAATGACGTGTATTCGTGTTAAACCAACAATTGGGGCCATCACATCTTTTATTGTTAATTCACTGGTACATGAGTGGATTACACGCTCATTAAATGGACATGTTTTGGAAATGGAGAAAAGGAATGTGTAGGCAACCCTTGCACAATCCAACAGAAAGCATCAATAACCCGATTTCTAATTCTATATCAGCATCAAATGCCAACCTAGGATGGGATAGGTGGTGTGGGAGGAACATCCCGTGACTATTTACGAGTCTATGTTGCATGAAGGCCTGCATATACAAATGACTGGATGGTGGGGTCTGGTAGGTATAACTGATGCATTGCGCCAATTATCACTCACGCATATCAAAAGTTATACCAGCAAGTTGAACCAATGTGTGATTTTCTTGGCAATTTTCACAACACCAAATCGAGAGCAGTTGTTGGCCATTAGAGAGACTTTTTGGATTTTTTCAGAGGACACACACCGCATTGGACTTAATGATGACATTGACTGGACTATGAGGGCCGCCCCCCAAAAGAAAAGAACAGGGAGGAGTGTTAGTTTCCAATGATGTTATCTCTTTGCTACGGTACCAATAGTATTTTCTCCGGGCCCTGTTGCCCTTATTATTACCATTTTTTGTGCCCACCAACCACAGCAGTGATACATAGACATCTGGTTTACATCATCTTTCTGTGTAGTTTCAGCACTAAGTCCATACTCATTGGTTCATTGGCTGCCACATTGGAGTGCACCATATCTATAATCCTCTATTTGTTGTTGTGATTAAGTTTCTCTTTTTCGATATCACCGGACTGTGTATTTTTAACTACATACGCGGTATCTGTGGCTGAGTTCATGCACTATTGTCTGTAGTGTTTACTTCACTCCCGGCATTATTGCCGGCACGAGTGTATGGACGGCGGCCATTTCTGTAGTTTTTGACCGTTTTTCTTTATTTGTATCTACAAGTCTTTCGGTCATATATACATCAAGTGCTTTTCGATTAGGCATTTATTAATATTAATATCTATATTCTCATGCTAGTATTCGGCAGTATCGGAGTATCAATACATTTATGCTACTCTTTGGCGTTTTTGACTGTTCTATGGCGCCTGCTCTGATACAAGTCGGCCATGTTAGGAGGTCCAATTTATCCCTAGCCCTATAGTCCTTTTTCTATTTTTGAGAATCTCTGTGCTTGGACTTTAAAAGCCCCTGTTTGGCGCCTCTAACGTCTACTCAAGTATCGTAACAGGTGCGCCGTTACTCGCTGCTGCGTTTGTGGAACTCTTCATGCCTAATGTTCTAGGTGAGTCAGACTAACTACTCTGCAGGGAGTAGGAGTTTGTTTACAGTTCTTGAATTTCGGGTCTCCTAAAAACAAGAACCACTATGCGTGTTCCTTTTCTTCCTCTCTTTATAGCCCATATTGCCTGAAGTTGGGGTGATTTTCCATCCATCCAAAGTATGGACCTTGTCTTAAATTTGGTCTACAGGACTTAAACATCTCTTTATCCTGGAAATACATCTCTCATGCCCTTATTAGACCTTTTTAGGTAAGCCGGGTTTTTCAGCTACCTCGTTTTTTCTTTTTGTTTCCTATTCTTCTAATATACATTTATTTGTCATTTTTTGCTTTTTTTGTAGTACTCACCTGTCTTCAATATCACTGGCAGCTATTTTCCTATCCACCCGCGGCGCAGTTCTAGGCTCTTTTGATGTTCCTGTGTTGCCAATTTGATACTAACAGGTACTTCTCAAGATTTGAAAACATTTCTTGCTCTATCTAGCTGGAGGGGCCCTGGCCTTATTGTACTAGTGATTTATCAATACACTTGTTTTCTTATAATTTTTGGTATTAGGTTTATACCAACATGCTGTGAAAAGATCATTCATCCGTCTCCTTTGAGGATTCTTCTTTAAAGGATACAGGTAGCATTAATTGTGCAAATTTGTTGTTATTTGTTATTTGTTAGTATTCTTTGTAATTAGTCCTCTGCGCACCCTCTGCACTTCCACCAGGTGGCTGTTCTGCTCAATTTACCTTGAGCCTTTTTAGACACGAATCTCATATTAATGATGTTAATTTGTTGAGCTTCAAAAATTTATTTATGAATAATTACAAATGTGTGGTACAGCTCTTCATTGTTGGCATCAAAAATGTTGCCTTATTACAACACCGCAATTCAGCACCTGTGGTTTGTTATTTGTTTATGTATGTTTTCTTTTTCATCTCTCTCTTTCAGATGCTTCAAGCTGTTGTGTTTCCTCTTTGCCCAGCAGTCTACATGAATTTACATTTTCATGCTGTTTTAACTAGGAGTTACAGTTTTTAATGGTTTTTCGTGTGTCCTGATGAATGTGTGAACGTGAGTGAATGCACTGAAACATGTCGACATTTTTTCCTGCCATTATTTTTGTGGCAGCTCACTTTGTGATAATTTCACGTTTGGCTGTGTTTTAATTCTCATGATACCAAAGTCTATGCATATTGTTCATATTGATAGACTTCCTCAAAGAATTTATGAACTGTTTTACTATAATATGATACCTGTCTGTAAGTGACTGCTGGTTCAGTCATCTGGATGTTCAAAGATGTTGTGAAGCAAAGAGATATATCCATTATCTATTTTTTACTAAGAGTGAGTAAAAATTATTTTTTATATATATATACACTTCCTCTTCTTTGTGATTTGCTCCTGTTTGTTTCTTTCACTGGTGCTGTTTTTGTGTGTGTTGGGTAAACAGTTGGGTTTAAGCTCTGTTGTTGGGTGTGGACCAGTCCTTGGTTCATTTCTCAATTTCTTCCGTTGTAATTTTCACAACACCCCTTTCAATTGGACAAAAATAAAAGTAATTATAAAATGGAGTTCGTGTTTGCCACACTGACTGCCACGGACCAGTCTGTTATGGGAGAAATTTAGCAGAATAGAACATACTAACCTGGAAAGTGATAATGCTCACAACTGCCAGTTTCAAGCGCAATCGTCTCAACGGAGAGCAGAGCGCAGGCAAGAATACGAGCGGCAGAGACAAAGATCAGTCAGTTTCAACCTTATGGCAAGGCGGCTGAGAACCCAGTTTAGACGCTTGTATATGCAAGATTGCATTGACCGCGGGTTTCCTGTGGACAGGTCGGTTTTCCAGTGGGGAAGGCGCCGCCAACAGCAATGGATAACCGAGTGGAGACAGGAACAAAGGCAGGTCCTGTTGGACACCATGTGAGACAGCATAAGAGAAAGTGTACAGAGAACAATGCGGCAAAGGATGTCCCTGGGACAGGAGAGAAGCCCGGAAGAAAGAACGCGTATTTTGGAGGAAATAAATCAGTCGCTAAGAGAAACAGCGAGGCTGAAAGAGGCCCTGCGTGTTTCAGAAAGGGAAGAAAGAAGACGTTTGCTAATTCGCGCAGGCAGGAATATGAGCAGCAGAGGGCAGCCATGAGACAAAGGCAACTGGAACAGCGGAGGGCGAACCATCTCCACCCATCTCCACCTCAGCCACCGGCACATCCAGAGTAAGGTAAGGGAACGCACAACAAACAAGCAGGATTCGGGGGCAGAGAGAGAGGAAGAGCGTTAAAGGGAGGATATACATTTGAAAAAACCTCAGAATCATTAAAAATACTACCTACCTGCCCGGGTCTTCCTGCCGAATGAACTCGGCATTCCATTCAGACGTTGGAGGGGGAGGCTCTATAAAAACGCGCATGCGTCAAAATGAAAAATACTGTTGCCCTCACCATGCACGTGCGTGGTGACAGCAACAGTCTGCGCCAGGGCAAAACGAAAGTGAATTTGCTGAATACACTGCTCGGCAGCTATAGCTACCAAGCAGGTACTTAAATTGTTTTGTTTTTACCTTTTCGGTAAACGTGATGATGCGCGCGCAGCACGCATCATCACGTGACCAAAAGTATAGGTACTGAAGGGCCGGGAAAAGCTCTCGTAACGGAGCTTTGCTGCGTCCCGGCCTTGATTCTAGGCTAAAACCTACTGACAAATGGTTGTGAGTGGCATAGACCACTCTGCTAAATTGAGGATGTTTTCTAGGTCCTTAAATGTTGATGTGCTTTCTTTGTGGTAGCAAACAACTGTGATTTGCATTTATTTTGGCATGCTTCAATTCCTTTATAGGTTTGTAGCGTGTTTTAAATATTAAAATAAAATAAGCAAAATACTTGCGGCTTCCACACGGACTGTAGCACGGAGCTGGATTTCTTATCAATATAATGAGCATTCACAGCAGCCATGATGCTTTGGCTACTCCTGGCACCTTTACCAATGCCTCTTGAAACAGAGATCACACAGAACGTAAAAGTCGCCTTGACATCTAGGTGGTTACTTATAAACAGAATCTAAGCAGTGAAAGGGCATACTTCGACCTGCTCGGTTGTCACCTTGCCCAGATCTCATACTCCTCTATTTGAGATCATGTGTTTCTGTATAATCATCTTTCCACCAGACAGATGACACTCGCACTCTCTCTTCTGTAACCTTTAATCACTGCTGACAATAACAATAATAAGAATTAATAATAATTTATTTTGCATAGCGCTGAATAGAAATACATGACGCCCGCGGGCGTCGGTTACTTCAAAAAGATACCAGCTCTCAGTTCTTGGTTCTTTGCCTCACCATAAAGCACTCAGCACTATTAGCCTCACCGGAGTGGGGCAGTGACTAACTAACTAACTAATTAAATTCTTTAAGGTGCTGCTCGCCCGTAGGCCTCAGAGCACCGACCAAGGCAGTAATAGTGATAGACATCAAGAAGCCAAAACATCATATCAGGCAGAAAAGCAGGGAGTCAACAATTCAAGTAGGGTCTCGAAACAGAAAAGTCTTCAGGCCCCTCCTAAAAGTCTCAAAGTTCTCTGTGTTTCTAAGGTCCTTTGGCAGCACATTCCAGCAGGACGCAGCTTGGGGGGAAAAAGAACGCCCACCGAAGGTTGATAACTGAAACTTAGGCGGCACAATACGAATTGCGCACTCCGACCTCAGGCTTCTACCCGGCTTATAGACTGAGATGTTATTGCTCAGGTAGGGAGGGGCTTTCCCATTCAGACACTTGTGAGCAAGGGCACAAGTCTTAAAGATGATCCTTTGCTGCACCGGCAGCCAATGAAGAGATGCCCTAGCCTCAGACACATGGTCTCTGCGAGTAAGACCAGATACTACCCGCACCGCGTTGTTTTGGAGAATCTGTAGTGATTGTATTGCTTTCTTGTCAGCACCAGCCAGCAAGCCATTGCAGTAATCAATACGAGAGTTCACCAGAGCTCCCGCCACGCGTGCTAGGTTCTTTTTAGAGAGATATTTTTTGAGTTGTTGAATAAGTTTTAAAACATAGGAGCAAGACGACTTCACTTTAAGCACGTGTTTGGCCATCGTAAGGTTGGAGTCAAGCCAGACACCCAGGGTCTTAACAACAGATGCCGTAGGGATAAGACTTCCCTCAATAGTAAAGGTGGTATAGTCAGGTGACAAGGATTTCAAGCGTTGACGTGAGCCCAGTAATAAAAGCTCGGTCTTGCTATCATTCAAGGCTAATCTGTTCTGCGCCATCCAGACTTGAATCACCGAGAAGATGGATTGCACCTTGGCCAGATCTGTGCTATAGCAGCCGGACAGCGGTAGGTACACCTGGGTGTCGTCGGCGTAGTTGGTAAACCCCACTCCCAACTGGTCCAAGATGTCAAAGAGGGGGCAGGTATAAAGATTATACAGCGTTGGAGATAAGCATGAGCCTTGCGGCACCCCTCTGACCAGTGGGATGGGGTCTGCAGCCACATCACCCAGAAAGACCCGCGCTGTCCTGTCTGCCAAAAATGAGCGTAGCCAATCTGCAGCCAGAGCCGAAAAACAGAAGTTAGATCTCAGTCTTTGTATTAAGAGCTCGTGGTCAACTAAATCGAAGGCCGCACTTAGGTCTAACAGTACCAAAAGCGCGGTCTTCCCTCCATCTATGATCCTGGCAAGATTGTCTTTCAGGTCTATAAGGGCTGTTTCGGTCCCATAGCCCTTACGAAAGCCCGATTGCCTGGGATTGAGAAGGTTGTGTTCTTCCAAAAACAGCCTAATTTGCTTATGGGCAACCATGTCTAAGATTTTTAAGATGAAGGAGACACTGGTAATAGGCCTGAAGTTCAGAGGATCAGATGGGTCTAAGCTAGGCTTTTTTAGGAGGGGAGTAATCCATGACTCCTTCAAGGCTTTTGGAACTATCCCTGTGGCAAAAGAAATGTTGATAATGCGCGTAATAATAGGTGCTAAGGAAAGGATGGAGTTTTTTATGATATCTGCCGTAAAGAGGTCCCCTCTGTACGATGTAGATTTCATAGAATGGACTAGTTCAATGACCTCCTCGACTTGGACTGGTTGGAAGGAAAAGTGCAGGCCGGGCAGAAGAGAGCGTGAAGGCAGGCGGATGGAATTTATATCTGCACCTACAATCTCCGGCCCTTCAGTTGTCAACATAGCCAGTTTAGTGTCTATTGCAACAATATGTTTGTCTATTTTAGCAAATAGAGCCTCTTGGATAGATTCACACCAAGCTTTTGAGGGTGGGGGTGCATTAGAGGACACCTGCGCACTCTCCAGTTCCTTAACAATAGCAAACAGTTCTTTAGCATTTGATTGGGCAGTGTCTATCCTATTATTGAAGAAGTCAGCCTTAGCTTCAAAAATAGCTTGTTTGTAGTCCTTGGCTGCAGATTTGTAAAGCTCTCTATTTTCACAATTAGGCGTGCGTCTCCACACGGCTTCAGATCTTCGTTTCAGGTTGCGTAATGCCACGATGTTATCTGAAAACCAGTTTTTATCTTTTGCCTCCGTCTTATGGATTTTCAATTTTTCGGGGGCAAGCTTATCTGTGACACTATTCAAACAATCACGAAACCCCAGGGCCAGAGACTCAATGCATGTTATACCAATAAGGTCCTGTAAGTGTGGTTCCATTTCGGCAGAGAATACATCTGCCGAAATTTTAGCAGTATTACGTGTCCGTTTTATGACTCTTTTAAAAATCTTTTTAGCCAGGATTTCATGCAGTGCAACAGAAAATAGGACAAAAAAGTGGTCGGACCAAGGACAGGAAAGGGTCCTGACATCCGTTATGACTACATTGTGGGTCAACACCCAGTCCAGAGAGTTGCCTAGTTCGTGGGTGGGACCTGTCTGATGAAATACCAACCCTAGTGCTTCTAAAGACTGTAATAAAAGGGCAACTTCCTTATCCACAGGGTTATTGGCCCAATAGTTAAGATCCCCTAAGATAATCAGCTTAGTTGTAGGTCTGATTAGGTCTGCAAGAAGGCCCATGAGTTGTTCCCTAAAAGTGGGGAGATCAGGAGGAGGTCTGTATAGAATCAGGAGGACTAAAGAGGTGTTGGGATCCAATGAAAATCTAAGGGTCAGGTGTTCACACTTATCAAGGAGAGGGGAAGCCACCTGGTGGACTTCCAGATTATCTCTAAACAAGCATGCAACTCCACCCCCCTGGCCTTCAGTACGATCAAAACGGAGTAGGTTATAACCAGAGGGAGTGGCAAGGGCAGCTGCGGCACCTGCTGCCGAATGCAGCCAGGTCTCTGAGATGGCTAGAATGTCAGTTTTGTGACAGTCAATGAAGTCTGCCACCTCCAGCCCGTGTTTCACCAGAGATCTGGTGTTGAGCAGACCAAAGGACAAACACGGTTCCCTGGGTTCTACAAAAGCTGCATGGAAACTTTGTGCAGGAGAATATGATGTGGCAGAATGATAATGAATGGATGAGAACACTAGGGATGCAGCAACAGGTGAGGGTCTAGTCTCCAAAGAGCTACTGTTAGATGTACTTGCTAAACCCGCGCCCAACAAGGACTCCATCCATGGCTCATCAGAAGGACATGACAGGCAATCCCAAAAGGTCAAGGCTTCCACCCAGCTTGGGGAGAATAATGACGGGCTAATTTGAGGTTCCATAGCATGTAGCTTGTCCATACGCAAGGATTTAACAAATGGTGTGACCAATGGTAAGGGCCCAGAGCTACAGGAGCCTAGAAGCTATGGTGTACACAGTGTCTGAGATCGTACTTTCAATTTTGTAGGGGAGGGGTAAAAATTAGGAATGCCATAGAAGAAACCAAATAGCAAATTAAGAAGAAGTTGACACACTAAACAGGTCCAAATTACAAATCAGGCGAGACTAGTAAATCTAAGTAGTATTGACAGAGCTGGCAAAAAATGGCAGTCAGGGTAACACTGATAGAAGCTGCAAATAAACATAAGCAGCAAGAGGCACTGACAATTCCTTAATAAGAGGGGATGTACGAACTTAGGAACTGGCTGCCGAAGCGCCGACTGGTCGCTTCAGACAGTACTGAAGTGTAATCAGTGGAGCAAAGTCAGGTTTACACGTCTCTGAGCATGAATATAAATCCCTACAATAATACAAGCAAGGCAAGATGTTTGGGTAAGTTTTGGGTATTTACCGCTAACAAAACAAGACAATAATGAAAAACAATACACATATAGCAAGGCAACGGCACGACTGGCACAGACAGGCACTGACAGGCCCGGCAACAAGGCCCAAACACGCCGGCGCTAACGCGCCCGCGACGGAGGGAAATAGGCCCTAGGGATTGTGGGAAATGTAGTTCCCTGCCCTCAGGAAGAGCTTGAAAGGGGTTCCAGAGGCGGAGGGTGGGACACCCGACCCTCGCTTACAGCCTCGGGATCCTGAGCAAGCAGTAAAACGGTCAGTGAAACAAAACAAGTTTTAAATGCAAATAAAGTATATACAGTGCAAAGTCCGATTTAAAAACAGTTGTAGTCTGTATTTAAAAGTTAAGATACAGAGTGCTCAAAGGCACAATGAGCGGCAGCAATTTCCAACAAAATAGGTCCCAGGCTTGTGGGAATTCAATCAGCAGGAGCGTCAGAGTAAAATAAGGAGGCTCAAGTCATAAAAATGATATAATTCAAACAGCACTTACAGTGAGTTATAGTTCTGAGGGTTCTGTGGCGCGGATGGGGTCTCGGTCATTGCTATTTTCCTGTTCCGTTTGATGGTGATCCACCAGATGGCGAGGTGGGTCTTAGCGGAGATCACATGAAGAGGTCGGAGTTTACGGATCTTTTGCATTTAGGGAAGTTTCCAATTGTATTGCTTTGGGCAGCTTGTTCCATGCTCTTGGGGCTGTAGTGATAAAGAAGCAGCCGTTCCCCAGGGGCTTCTTCTATCTAGAGCATGACAATAAGCCAGTGTTGCCGGATCCCAGGGTCCAGCAACACAGGCCACAGCAACACAAAATAAACCTGGGGCTTTATTTTGGATTCATTTAAACGCGGTCAGGAGGTGTTTAAATTGAATCATCTTTGCAACCGGGAGCTAGTGACGCGCTCTTCTTTTTTCAGAAATGTAGTTTTACTTCAGGATGGACCCTATGATTTTAACCACTTCATTCTGCACGACTTGCATTTAGTTTGGTTAGGTAGGACGCCGTTGTGTTAGCTAGGAGTATGTTGCAGTTGTCCAAGCATGGTAAGATCACTGCCCTGAATAGTGCCGAGCGTTTTTTTTCTCCTAGGTAGAGGCAGACCTGTCACAGGTGGTAATGGGAGGCTTCTACCAGGTTGCTTATGTGGGGGGCCCTGGATAGAGAGGATTCAAGGTACGCACCAAGGGTTTTTACCCAAGCAACAGATGGTTAGTTGGGTGTGTGCACAGTATTAAACAAGACTCACTAATACAGGGATCGCATTGATGCGACATCTCGTCACTCCCTCCCACCATACGCCACCACCAACGCTAGATTCCCATTGGTCACGGGAGCCAACAGCACCACAGCAGTGTACTAACAGTGCACATCTGAGGTTTTATAACTGTTAGCACTTATCTAGATCAACTGTTAGACTTTTGCAGATTCTACAGTGATAAAAACAACTTGTGATTCACATTTGTGCTAAATACACTTAAAGCAAATACATTTAGCACTAATATCACGACGAAGTAGAGCGGATTCAAAATGTGGGCGATCCACTCGCCGCACGTTTATCTGCTTAACACATTACTCTCGATGAGCACATGCTATATGTTTGGCACTTTGAAAAGCACCAAAGGAATTCTGTAGTCCACATGGTCTGTCTTCCATTGCTGCACAACTTTAAAAACAAAGCGTATCCCCAGACTAGAGTCACAGGACAGGAGATACGTGCATGCAGGACCATGCTAGGGAAAGCCCAATTTTTAGTTTAGGCGCTTTCAAGCAACAGGGAAACATCCTCAACTGAGAGTCTGAGGGACTTTACTAGTGAGATTGTATTTTGTGTGCAATAGCACCAAGTTTGTGTGTGATCCGTTGCTTAACTGATAGCCAGTGAACAGCTTTACAGTGATGTGAAATGTGTGCATTCTGAGGTACATCAACAATTGCCCTTATGGCATTGCGCACTCCTCTCTTAAAGAAACCATCATTGGATCCCTCTCTTGCAACAAACTATAGACCTATTACAAACATGCCCTTCCTGCTGAAAATATTGGACAGGGTTGCCTATCCCTTACCTTACGCTGGAGGCGGGGAATGGTGGGGCTGGTTCACCCTCCGCTGTTCCATTTGTCTTTGTCTCTGGGCTGCCCTCTGCCGCGCGTATTCTTCCCTCCGCTCTGCTCTTGCTGCGTGAATTAGTGCACGTCTTCTTTCTTCCCTCTCGGATGCACGCATGGCCTCTTCCAGCCGCGCTGTCTCTCTTTGCAATCGACTTATTTCCTCCAAATTTCTGCTTCTTTCTTCCGGGCTTCTCGCCTGGTGCAGGGACAACCTTTGCCGGATTGTGTTCTGTATACTTTCCCTGATGCTGTCCCCCATAGCGTATAAAAGGACCTGTCTTTGTTCCTGCCGCCACTCGTTTATCCACTGCTGTTGGCGGCGCCGTCCCCATCGGAAAACCGACCTGTCCACAGGAAACCCGCGGTCAATGCAATCTTGCATGTATATATGTCTGAACTGGGTTCTCACTTGCCTTGTCATAAGCTTGAAACTGACTCGTAGTCTTGCAGATGCCGACTGCTCACAACTGCCAGTTTCAAACGATGCAGTCGGCATCTGCGCGTCGAAGTTCGGCCCTGGGCTCGAGCTCAATACTGGGCTCGGCCCACTAAGGCGCTGTAACTGAAGTCGAAGCAATTCCACATGTTTTACAACTCGTTTTACAACCCTCTGCAAGGGTCCGAAGTGCTGATACTATTGTGTAGGGAAAGAGTAAGCATGTCACACAACAGAGAAGAGAATAAGCCAATAATGCCCAGTCGTGCAGTATTTATTCAGACTGAGTAACTCCTTTAACCGGAGTAGGTTTTAGCAGCGAGTAATTAACAGGACGGTGGTTGCAGGCTCTAGGTTCTGTGTGTGGCTGGTACCCAGGGTGAATGTGCAGGAGTCTGCAGGATCTTCTGTAGAAGGCCTTGAAAAAAGGTCAGAGAAGCGGTGCAGAGCATGCATGCCAAGGTGTCTGCTGTCAGGACCGCTGCAAAGTTGGGCGTGCAAAAGCTCCACCTTATGATGAGTGCTCACAGGTTCACTTTCCTGTTCAGGTAGCGCAGTCTCATTTTCTTGTTCCGCGCCCTGGGGCTCATGTTCCTCTTGGGAGCATCCCACCAAATAATATAATCCATTGATGATAGGGTAGGATTATGATTTATAGGAAAAATTCAGTTTGTTTTGGTGAACTTGCATGATTTTACCTGCATATGCTCTATAAACAAATGATTTGCAATTGAACTTGAAGTTTTGCTTTGTGCTGTACATACCACTTGTCTTTGTAGGCCCCGATGACAACCTATGCGTTATTTAATGCTTGTGGTAATACTGCATGCCTCGTACATTAATTAACACCTAATGCAATAAAAATGCAGTAAATGGCACATTTTTCATGCGTTATTACCGCATGCACTAAATAACGCGTGGGCCGTACGTAATCAGGACGGTAGTCTTTGTTCTGCCGTTGTCTCGTGAAACCATGTAAGAGTGAAATAAAGTGGTGGAGGCATTCTGCGATTTTGGGACCGTGTTTGTTTCTGGAACTGATCTACTGCTGGAGCTGGAAACTCAGAAGATGGCTCATGTGAGCGGAGTCTCAGCAAACCCACTGGCGAGCTTGTGGATCATGATCTTGTTGCATTCTGTCTGTCTGTGACATGTAAGCAAGCAATGTTATTGGTTAATACATTACAAGCCTAGCTCTGATGGTCTCTTGATTAGAAGTTAACTTTCCCTGAATGCATTCTTTATAGGGTTGGGGTCCTAGGTCACCACACTCGTTTACATGCTTAAAGTAGTGAATCTATTTATACCAAAACACAAGTAGACCCTGTTCTTATGCACGGCCTGTTGGTGAAAATCGTTCATCGTTTTGGGCTGTACGGGCAAGCAAGAATTGTTAAGTTTCCCTATTGCAGAATGCATGGAAAGAAGCAAAAACCTGTACGTTGCTGTGTTTTAATTAATGATTGAACCACATGACAAATGTGTATCGTTGGCTACCAGCGGGAAAACGTTTTAGGAAAGTTCTGTGCAGATTTGTCAAATATTTCCGCTGTTATTTTGAATAGACTTGGGGGAAAAGATTGTTGGAAGAAATTTGACTTGTATTTTACAAACTTTGACATACCAACGACTGTAATGCAATAATTGTAATGTGACCGTAATCTTGTAATTTCCCTGTAATCTCCATGACTCCCAACGTTTAGATGCCCCCAGGCCAAGCGCTTTACAATGCCTAAATAAAAGCAAATCCTAGTTTTATAGAAGTTTCTGTATTTGTATTTAAATACACACATTTACTTTACTTTACTTTATTGACTAGATTAACGTGCCACACGCCCATGGGCCTCAGGGCACACACAAAACGAGAGA
>JAVSBX011182285.1:0-15009 GCA_033119125.1 Desmognathus anicetus
CAGTACCTCATCTTCTCACTGATTTCAGCAGGGACAAAGACAATCATCCTGATCAGTAGTCTGTATTGGCCAACAAAAGCTAAAGTGCAACACAGGCAATGCACAGCACTGTACTGTAATGCGTTAGATGAATTTGGACAGGGGCATTGGTACTGTAAAGCCCAGAATGACGCCCACAGTTTTGGATAGAGCCTATCAGAGGGCGAAAGGTGATACTGACAACAACATTGGTACTGTACATTGTCCCACCTCCATAAAAGGGGGCTAAGATTGCAATTTATGAAGCTTTGCTGCATTTCTGGAGCACAGCTTGGCATGTACTGTATCTCTTCGGTTTGTCTAATCCTCACAGATTTTCGCAGTCATTTCAGGCGTCAATGTCAATGTAATGTATAATGGAGGAAAGCAGTCCATCGCACTACAAGGCCAATGAGGAACCTGCCTGAGCTGGCCTATACACCTACACCCAAGTGCCCAGTCAAGGAACAGTGGCAAAAATAAAAGCAGGGAAGGCCACCTAAAGCAAAGAAGAGGGTGCTCTGTAACATGGAGGTAGTAAACCTTCTGAACTGTAACTGGAAAGTTGTGCATTATGCCTTAGTACTGCATATTGCTCACTTTCACTGCCTTGTTTGTAAACTTTGTTTTAATTGTTTTAGCAGGAATGTTTTTAACGTTGTATTGTTTGTTGTACATGATGTTTGGTCGCGAATCAAAGCCACGGCCCGAACCGCGTTACAAAAAAGTTGAAATAAATAAATAAATAAATAATAAAGACTTTGCAAAACTCGTCTGTCCGTGTAGTGTCTGGCCTTGGCAAATCCGATCACGTATCAGAGGCACGGAGGAACTTACACTGGCTCCCAGTCAAGCCCGTATTCAGTTCAGAATACTTACTACCATGCATAAAACACTG
The DNA here is from genome assembly GCA_033119125.1 of Desmognathus anicetus. Classification (NCBI taxonomy): domain Eukaryota; kingdom Metazoa; phylum Chordata; class Amphibia; order Caudata; family Plethodontidae; genus Desmognathus; species Desmognathus anicetus. Next base: position 917 of record JAVSBX011182285.1, read on the forward strand.
TTTGGCTCTGGTCCCCGTTACTTAAAAGACAGGCTCAATCTCAGGGAAGAGCTGAGAACTCTGCGCTCGAACAATTCCAACCTGCTCCACATCCCCAGGTTCAGGCTTAAATATGGGGGGGGCCTTGCGTTCGACTATGTCGCTCCACACATGTGGAACTCCTTACCATCAGACCTGAGATGCGAGCAAAGCCAGGGCAAGTTCAAGAAATCTTTAAAACCCTTGCTATTTGAATAATGGCTTGCCCTAGTGCCTATGTACGATCGTCCTTGTACGATCTCTTCAGCATTTACTGCTGTGTGTTGTTTCGGTTCGTGAGCGCCCCGATGCCCATGGGTTTGTCGGCGCAATACAAATTGTAAAGTAAAGTATGAGATGCTGGGACCACATTTTTACAGCTTAGGAATTGCTTTCAATTACATACCCAACTTTGTAGTGCACGTATTTGTTGGAACACAATTTTAGAATTTGTCTCAATATTTAGGTCTGCTGCTTTCATGCACTGTCGTAGTTATATTTGTCTATTTGTTACTGTTCTTTTGTGTGTACTTCGAGGCGCTTTGCAGAATCCTGAGAAGTGTTATTACTTCTTCAGATTGTAAATTGCAATTTGTCTCCTTTGTGTGCTATTGATACTGTGGTTATGTGTTCACAGGCGACGGGGCTTTTAAAGATTTTTTAAATCACATAAGCGTCTTTACTATTATAACTTTGCTTTAAATTGACTCGAAAACAACCCACTCACTTTTGTCTCAGCCATCCAACTTCCCAGCCACCAGTGCCCATTTGGAGGGGGGCACAGGTGGACGCAGTCCCCGTGCCATTTAGGAGGGGGATGCGATGCCTCCACATGGGCCGCTCCCCCCACTCCCTCTGGTGTTCCTCACGGGCAAACAAGAGCATCCTGACTCCGCTCATTCAGTCAGCCTATGCTCACAAGGCAGGCATACAGTGAACCGAGACTGCTTATCTGCCCTGCCCATCCCTTTCTGAAAAGTAAAATGTACCTTTTGTAAGTAAATGATTTCTGTAAATGACCTCGGCAGAGGAGTACTGCAGATGGTTCCATTAGTGTTGTCTCCACCAATGCCCAGGCGAAGGTCAGTTCAGATCATTTACATTAAAAAAAGTGCAAGGTGGGATATTCCTGCCCCACTCTGTGACTCGGACCTCACCTACCCATTCACTGTCTCACCTCACCCAACCACCCACTGTCGCACTCTTCAGGCCCCCACCCAGCCAAGCACTTACCCACATACAGAAAACTAATGGCATTGGTCAGTGGTTGTTTCAATTACGTTTCTTCCACTCGAGTACGCAGGGCACAAAATGTAGAAAATCCTGTTGGATGTAAAACTCATTTTATTCGTTTACTTCCAGCCCCTCATGTACTCTGTCTAATCTCATTCCACCGATTTACTTCCATCTCATCAGTAGAATTGTAAATTCAACTGAAGGCCCCATCTCCTGTATCTCAAAGAAATGTAGCCTGTCAGTGACTACTTCAACAGCAGTATCTTTCCTCTACCCAATCTCACTGACATCCCGGAAAGTGCTTCGATGAGCGGTACAGCGTAGTGGAGAGGAGACCAGACCAACTCAAAAGGCAAGGCGACTGTTTGCGCCCATGAAATCAATCGTCCAGGACTTAAGAGGTGCACCACCATAGTTTAAATAAAATGTAGATTTAAGAAAAGGAATAAAAACTCAAGAGGAGAAGACAGACTTGAAAAGATCACTGTTTATAGACATCTTTTAAGTGATTACCCGGCTCAGCAGTTTTGTATACAACAATCCCCAGTACATTATTTATTTATAAATTCATTTCTATAGCGGTTCTGCCAAGTTTTGAAACAAGAAATTCATAAGTGGGAAAACGTGAGGTCAAACAAACAAAATGTTTAAAGTTAAAACAGAGGCATCTGTCCTCTGGGGGAACCGGGGGCCGGTTAAACAATTCTCGGACGCTTAAGACGTTGTTTGTTGGTATTCATCTCCTTGTGCTTTATCGCCAACCGGATCAGAGAAGTGCAGTTTCTTAATGGGAGCACTGAGCAGCAATTTAATTAGAATTAACTCCCATACAAGTCACTCCATGTTGAACACTGCCACAACCACGCACATTTACAAACCCAACTGCTTGAGATACTTTGAGCGCCTTTGTTGCCACTCACCCACCTCTTTGTCGGTTGAATTGCCATCCACGGATGCCAGTCCTCAGGGTCTGTGGCTGAAGTCGCACTCGCCGGTATGGTTTGGGCTGATTACTGCTGTTTTCTTGAGAAAAGGAAAGGAAACTATGAAGACGTGTACAGTTTTCCATTCTGAGGTTCAAACTTCAAACACAAGAAAATAAGGACCTGATTTTGAGTCTAGTTAATCACGAGTACCTGAAGCAAGATTAACTAGATGGGTGGGAGAAGCCATTGTGGGATGGGGTGTTGCTGTGAGGTAAAGGCCTCAAACACTGGTTCATAGCTGAGCTGTGGCGTGCTGGAAAGGTGCGCTATGCATGCTCGTGGCCGCCGCTGCACATCTACTATAATAATTATGAAGAGACTCCTATCTCCCCGTGATGCCGGGTGAGCCAGGGGCCAGACTGGGCTGCCTTAGTTAGAAATAGGAACTAACACCAATACCTCACCCCCTGTGACCAGTGTGAAGCAACAGAGGTCAGCAGTGTTAGAAGGACACAGTTATGTAGCCTAATTTGCCAGGTGGGTGGAAGGAGGGGTATGCTGCAGGAAGGAGGGGAGGTAAGGGGAGAGCAGGAGGTGTGCACTGTAGAAAGAGAGTGGGGTCAGGAAGGGAGTGGAGGAAGGGAGGACCCCCTTACATGGGCTGATTGATGGTCTGTCTTGGCTGGTGCACAAGAACCCCACGCCACCTCACTTTTCCCTTCCCTCAAGCCCCACACCCTCCTCCTCAAAGGCAAAGCAGTGGGGTTTCTGTGCAGCAGCCAGGCTGACCACAAGCGCATGAGGGGGCTAACCAGACTGCTAAGATAAGTGCTTTTAAATTTCACTTTTTATTTGAGTATGGACAGCTAAGAGGCCTCCAGTTCCCCCTCCAACCCATCTACTTAAGCATGCTTCACGTATGTGTGATTAACTCAATTGAACGTTGGACCCAAGTTACATATCTGCATGTGTGGATCACGACTACCATATTTTACAGATTCACAATGCGTTTATGAAATATTGCATCCCAATTCATAGGCCTCACATCAATATCCATTTCTCGAAGCTGCTACTGGCTAGAAATGTACATAAGAGGTTACCCCTCCCATCTATTGAAAGACTTTGTCCATTTATGAGGACCGGAATTCATTTTAAGTGAATAATCACCCCCACATTATATGTTGCTGCTTTCAGCATTCACAAGAACTGCCTTCTTCGGGACAAAATGCCAAGCTGCACATGTTGGCCCTAGGAGCCTCTGTCAAGGACCATGGTCCTTCAGGACACCTGGCTTCTGTTTAGACACAGTTAAAGACATGTTTTAAGGATAACTAAGGAACCCGGCATTTTAACACTTGTCGCTTCCGCTGACTCCAATTGAGCACCTTTCCTTGAGGGAGAGGACACATACAACCATGGGTGGGAGATCAAAAGAAGGGTTGTAACTTTCCAGTTTTTCCTGATCTGAAACCCAAAGCCTTACTCTGGGCAAAAAGACACCCATTCTGCACAAATACCCTCTTGTCCAACTCCCTGGAGGTAGACTTTCTGGTGAATCTTTGGTCTGAACTTTTAGGGGGTACCTTGAAGCTTCCAATCAATGGCTCATTTTTTAAAAACTGTATTGTAGTGCCTTGTGACCAAGTATCCCACCCTCTTGCACTTTATTCAGTGGCTCAATAGGATTTTCTCAAGTCTCAGTGGAATTTAAATCTTGTGCAGACAATGGTCATTGGTACGATTCAGCCTAACTTTAGCAAAAGCATTTTAAAAGACAAAGAATGCAAATATTTTTATGTTAAGAAGTGACTGAGGAACACACCTTTAAAATATTACACAGACTATTCCTTTTCCACAGATAGAGATGCCAAAGAGCTCCAAGATGTTTCTGTCAAGAGGCAAGATTTTGAAACTAAGATGCCCTGACTGAAGCAAAAAGGTTTGGCCAAGTTTCTTAGCATTAAACGTTTGTTGGGCAGAGCGCTGGCTCGCTAGAGACAGCCAGTATGTACAGTCTTGTAGCTATGCTGAAGTGGTCATTTTACAATAGCCAATACTAAATAGGCGCTAAGTAATACGTTTACAATAAATTTGGCAAGGACGTTTTGTTTCCTGTCAAGCTTAAAGGATCACAGCAGGGTCCATTTGCCCTGCCAAGGGACACCTAAAGTGAAAAAGAAAGTTCCACAGCCTGCTGAACCTGCAACATGTATTCACTATTAACACACATTCAGGATAAGAAGTACGCATTCAAGACATGGTCTTGCAATCATAGATAATGATATTTCATTTTTGTAGACTGTTACATTTTGAAAGATATGAAGTATTGGTATATACTGATCCACACCATCTCGTTTTACTGTACAATTGCGGTCCTGTGTTACCAAGAGACTTTTCAACTAACAAAAACCAAAAGGCAAAGCCCCAAATGTCTTCGCCTGAGTGGCTGGAACTGCTGTGAGGTATAGCTTCAGGTGGCCCAAATCAAAACGCCTGCAACCTGTGGAGAACTACAATCCATGTTTCTAGTTAGAAAAGCGTACATTATGCACACAGATATCCTGCTTCCTCAGTTGTGCTGCTTCAGAAAGATCAAGTAAAGACACTTGATACAGGCTCTACACCAAATAGCAGAACTTTCGCCTTCCAGCATTCAGAGACTTGTGTTGAGTTTCATTTAAAAAAAAAAAGTAAACCACTTTCAAGTCCATCACTGCCATGAATTTTCATACAACACCATTGGCAAGAAATTTAGAAGCGTGCAAATGTGGAGCCTCAAAGCCCATATGTTGTTTTAAGGAGCGTTTGCCCAGGGTCAGGCTCAGCTTCAAAGTGAAAGCAGCAGAGACTACCTCTTGTCCCATCCAATAGCCGGATCTTCTCTCTACTATTCTTTCACTATAGGGTTCAGGCCTTTGCAGTTGCATTTTTCTGGAATTATTTCTTTTGGAATGCCGTCCTACTAAATGCATTGACCTCCCCATGTCATGCTTCAAAGATATTATCCGCAGCATAAGGCAAGCTCATCACAGTCACGGTCCCTCGCCATGTAAAGTGGAGAACCAAAGCCAATTCCTCCTGACCTCACTTACTGCTTTTATGGACTGCTTTGATATCCGATTCCGTTTTGGTGTTTCCGGTTTGTGCGCTGAGGCCCCAGGGCGAGCCGCACTATATTGTATTGTATTTTATTGAATGAATGAATGTTAAGTTTATTCGGAACCTTAGTTCCTTAAACAATAAATATTAAAACTACACAGTTTACAAAAACACAAATCTACAAACTCATCATCGGTTAGGGATACAATAATAATAACAATGATCTAATAATACAACATTTCCATTTCAGTTAAAAACATACAGCCCCTTTAAAAACATTTTGTTTTCGAGTAACATACAGCCCCTTTAAAAACCTTGACACAAAAAATCACCAATGGATTATTCAACATTCTTAAAAAATACAATAATGGACGAACTTGATTATAGTGTAGGGATTTAAAAAGAGGAAAAAGCCATTTTTTCCTTATCTGGTCATGTATAGGGCAAAAAAACATAAGATGTAATAATGTTTCTACGTCCTCACCACACACGCACGGGAGTCTCATTTTTTTCCTCTCCACATTATCTTTGGGGCAATATGATACAAACAGATTATCTATTTTGAAATTAAACAACAATGATCGCGACAATCTGTCCATACGAATACATAAATATTGAGGGAAATTTACATCATAAAATGGCATATACTCCCTACATGACTTTTTGTGCCATCCCCCATTTTCTAAAATATCCGGTATTGATTTAAAATAGATATCTTTATAAGCGAGCATTTCTTGCTTTGTCAAAATATTTAGGTCCTCAATGCCAAAAAGTTTGTTATTATCTTTTAGGAAGCCCTTAATTTGGTTTATCCAGGCCAAAGTGAGTCCAGAGGAATGTGACAAAATATCTGTAAGAATGATACGAGATAAATCAGAAGGGTCTCGTAACATTTTCCAAAAATACCGGACTTGCCGAAAGCATGCTCTATATTTAATGGGGACTAACTTGGTCTCAAGATATATGACCTCATCTGCAGTAGAGGGCGCCACACCTAAAAGAGTTTTTAAAAAAGCTTTTTCTTTTAGAGACATTTTATAGATGTTACAACCGCCCCATAATTCTGCCCCATAAAGAAGTACTGCTGTGGACCTTGATTTAAAAACCTCCAAGATTTCTGCAAACAGCCCACAAGAGCCCTTTTTTGCCATCAGCAATAATGCCCCATTTGCCTGTACCATTTTTGTCGTTCTTGCGTCTATCATATCCTTCCAAGTGTTTGTAATATTAGAACGGACTCCAAGATAATCAAATCTTTGGACATTTTCCAATTTAAACTTTTCTACGTAAAACGCTTGCTCTACTATTCTTTTATTATTCGGTTTTACAATAAGAACTTTTGATTTTTCTATATTAATGGCTAAGGATTTATGCTTCATAAAAGAAGCATAATTAGAAATCAAGCCCTGCAATGCGCGTGGTGTTCTTGCAATTAAGACTGCGTCATCTGCATATAGGAGGATTGGCATTCTTATCCCTCCAATCTGTGGAACATCTGAAGTAACCCTTCTTAAATCATTTACAACATCGTTTACGTAAAGATTAAAAAGTAAGGGGGCCAAGGGGCACCCTTGTCAGACCCCTCTCAATATTTTAAATCTTGGGGTTACATAAGCACCTTTAAATAAAACCACCTCCCCTTCTAAGTTCGAGTGGATCGCACAGATAGGAGATATTAATTTAGATGGAATACCTTTGTTCCTCAGAGCCCTCCATAACTCGTCTCTATCAACAGTGTCGAATGCAGTGCGCAGATCCATAAAAGCTAAGTATAAAGTTTCACTTTTCGACAAATATTTATGAATTAAAAGATGCAAATTAAAAGCTTGGTCTATTGCACCGACACCCTTCCTAAACCCTAACTGAACGATATCTATTGCACCAATCCCATCAGCCCATTTTTTTAAAAGACCCGCGAGAACAGCAGCAAACATTTTTCCCACCACCGAAAGTAATGCTATTGGTCTATAGTTTTGTACTTCATGTCTATTCCCTTTTTTAAAAATTGGATTGATGCTCTATCATGCCCAAACAATGAATCCTCCCCATTACTATACCTTGTTTAGACAGTTCTGCATTTATTCTACCCATATTCGTATTATTATATTTAATTCTACGTCTACTTAGTATAAGGTCTAAAAGAGGCACCGATGCACAACCAGTTTCCAACATTGTATTGCCCCATAAAAAATCAGCCTCCAGCATACAATGATCGCTTCCCCAATTAGAACCAATCAAAAAATTCTTTATTTTACTCCAGTTAAATGCACTAACAAAAACATAATCAATAATGGCCTTGCATCCTTTCCCCACAAAAGTTGGATTTGCCGGACTATCCGAAACAAAACGTCCACGTTGTATTGTTGTATGAATAAGTGCGTACGGTTAGGTTTGAAAAATGTCTCCAATAAATTACGTACAGCCATTTAGAACAGGTTACTCACTGAAGTGACTAATGTTCCCTTAGTCCATAGTACCCTTTCCCCCTTGCATGTGATGTCCCCCATGCATGGGATGTCCAGCGCGTCCCAGCAGTGGCTCGGAATGCGCTTGCCCAAGCCATCAATCAGATAGGCGTTGTGCGGAGCCAGGGCGTCTAGAATGCTTCGCACATGGCCCCAGCCAAACCCCCCATTTTCCACCATCGCTGGACAGGACAGGAGCACCCATTAGCGGGGATGGAGGTGGGAGTCCAAGGGGAAAAGGGTACTATGGACTAAGGGAACATTAGTCACTATGGTGAGTAACATGTTCTTTCCCTTACATCCCGTACCCTTTCCCCCTTGCATGGGAGATTAGCAAAGTATTTATGTGAAGGGAGGTGACACCAGGAGAACAGACGCAACAATCCAACTCAACACACACATCAGGAGTGTCAGAGCAAGGGAGATCACGTGGGATGCGGTGGTGAGAGGCAGCAAGCTGCGAGAGCTCCGCGCCCCGCTCTGCTCAGAATTTGCAAAATACCCTACACGAGCGGCTATTATTGAAAACAGTCAAACGACAACCGAGGCTGGTCACTTTCTAACGCTGATGGCAGGAAAAGACAATAAAAAGAGACAGAAGCGGATGAGTGATTTTGCGGCGATAACTCGTTCTGCTGATAGGGGCGGACAGATGCAACGGAGAGGAGCACAGGAGAGCCCGCCAGACATGGATGCATCGGGGACAGATAACCAAGAGGTCGAGATGAATTGTGACCTGGCGGCGGTACTACAAGAAATACAATTATTCCGGAACGACATGGCTGCGAAGACAGACAGACTTGAAGTCAAAATGGACTTATTTCAGGCGCGCTGCACAGCGATGGACGGACGAATCAAAGCACTGGAAGATAGATTATCACTGTTGGAGGACAGGCTGCTGAACCTTGAGGAAACACAGAACACTCACATAACGAAAATCAAAATACTGGAGGCTGGGGTGAATGGGCAGGAAAACAGGGGAAGACGTAATAATGTACGAATGGTGGGCTTGCCGGAGGGGAGTGAGGCGGGCAGCCCCACGGAGTATTTCGAAAAGATGCTACAAGAGCTGCTGCCGAGCGCGAGATTCACTAAGTTCTACTCCGTAGTGAGGGCGCATCGGACCCTTGGCCCTCGTCCACCCCCGGGTGCCCCACCACGGGCAGTGCTGATACGCTTCCTCCACTTTAAAGACAGAGATGCAGTTTTAGCCGCGGCAAGGGAGAAAGGAGCGCTGAAGTTCCAAAATGCAAATATTCAGATTTATCAAGATCTGTCTGTGTTCATACAGCAAGAAAGGAGAAAGTTTGACACCGCAAAGAAAATGTTAAGGGAGAAAGGGGTGAAATACAGCATGCTGTTCCCTGCGCGTCTTGGGGTTGAGGCGTACGGCAAAACACATTTTTTTACGGACCCCTGGGCTGCCTGTCGCTTCACGGAAGGACTGCAGCGCACACCTCCCCCAAATGACAACGCTGGTACCAGTTTAGAAATGTGAAACGTATGTATGAGCCTCTTATTAGTGAACTGACTGCTGCTCGATGTTTATTACGAAAAATCTACAAAACCTGACATAAAGGGTATAAAATGGACGGTTGGCTCAGGTTATCTGTATGTTTAAGTGGACTATGGTGGCACATGGCGCTTACAGCGGAAGGGGACTAAAAATGTGAGAGGAAAAGAAAAAGAGACAAAGATGGCGTAAACTGGGAAAAACTGTGCTGATCAACTGAATGCAATGAACGACCGTGGCGGAGGGAATCCCTCTACAAGATACAATACTGGAAAAGTAGTCCTGAAACTGGAGGGAAAATCATCAGGCTGACAGATAACGGAATGTTCTCTCATTGGTGGAAGCGACGAAGAGATGGAAGATGCTGATAGGTGGCAGAGGGAGCCAATGGTAATGAGGCGCACATTACTAGGGGAGGAGCCCCTCCGGCGCTCGAGGCATGAGTGACAGCTGCCACGGACTTTGCTTTCCGAACAAACAGGAGCCGATGCGGATGGACAAAGAGCGGGGCGGGAGCCCTGGACCGCAGAGACGGTGATCTCCAGAGTGAAAGAAGGGGGGAGGCGAAGAGTAAAATGGGTTAAGATGTTGGTGTTATTGTTATTGTTCTCGTTGAAAAGTTGGATGTTGTTAGTTAAAGTGAAGCAGACTCGAGGAATGGTCCGAATGGGGCGTGCATGGCATATCAAAGAGACGAGGGGATCGTTGGGTAAAACACCCCGAGATTCTGAAGCGAAGTATGAATGGAAAGTACCATGATGGGGGGGTTTGGTGTAAGATTTTTATCCTGGAATGTACGAGGAATGAATGACTTAAAAAAAAAAAAGGAAAACATATTATTGTATTGTAAACAAAAGAATGCAGATGTTATCATGCTGCAAGAAACCCATCTACCAGGTCGCACGCAGAAGGAGGCAGGGAAGAGAGGTGCATACTATGAATATAATGCAAACTTTCATAAAGGTAGCAGGGGAGTAAGCGTCCTGATTAGGAAGACACTACCATTTAGAGTGATTGAGACACACAGAGACCCAAATGGGAGATATTTAATTCTAATGGGCACGATGATGGGAAGGCCAATGGTGATGTATATGGGCCAAATTATGATGCGCCAGATTTCATAGATAAATTGTTTCTGTTGTTGGGACACTGGGATTCATTGTTATGGCTAATTGGAGGGGATTTTAACCTGGTCACACACCAAGTTCTAGACAGGTTCCCAGCGGTGAATAAACCACTTGGCCAAAGTGCAAATAAGCTGTTGCAATATATGGACCTCTTTAATATGATTGATGTGTGGAGGGTGAAGCACACACGAGACCCCGGATATACGTTCTACTCTGCTGTGCATAAAGCGTGGACGAGGATTGATGGGTTTTTGATGTCAGATAGAATATATGGGAATGTTACTGAAATATATACTGAGCCCAGGACACTTTCAGACCACTCCCCAATATGGATGTGTGCGCAATGGTCGTATTGCTACAATAGACTCCGGAACTGGTCCTTGAGGCTGGCTGTGCTGAGAGATGCAGCCCTGACACAAAAAATAGCACAAACTGTTACAGATTTTTTCACTGAAAATAAGGAAAATGATACCACTAAGCAAATAAGGTGGGAAGCATTCAAATGCACGCTGCGCGGAGTGGTCATGAATGAGGAAGGTGGGGTGAGAAAAGCATTTATGAATGAGAAAGGGGTGTTGGAGAGGAAGATTGGTGATTTGGACAAAAGGTATGCGGAACTGAAGGATGAGAAAGTCTGGGTGGAGCTAAAGGCTGCGAAAGACAAATATAAGGAGGTTGTAGGACAGGAGCAGAAATTTAATGCTAGACCAAATGCGGCTAGGTTTTATTGGCAAGCGGACAAAGTGAACACACTATTAGCTAGGATCCTAGATGACAACAGAATGCAGACGGTAGTAGCAGAAATTATGGATGAGGGGGGATGCACGATTGCAGATCCTAATATGATTTAAGGTACTGAGCTCACATTTGCAAGAGGTGTACTCTGAAACAGGGACTGTCGACAGGGGAAAAATACAATCGTATCTGCATGGGATAGAACTGGGAATACTCGATCCTGATTCACGGGAGAGGCTAGACGAACCATTGAGCTTAGACGAAATCCGGATGGCAATCGGGGAGCTACGCATGGGTAAGGCGCCAGGCCATGATGGCATTGGCAATGAATTCTACAAAGCATATAATCAGACAGTTTGCCCCATATTACTAGAGGTGTATAAGGAGGCATATGAAGCAGGAAGACTTTCCGGGAGGCTGAATGAAGTTAAGATTAAATTGCTACCAAAACCGGGTGGAGACAGGAAAGTCTGTTCGGACTACAGGCCTCTGTCGCTAATAAACACTGATATCAAAATTTTAGCGAAGGTCCTTGCAAATAGGCTATTACCGTTGCTGTCAGGGATTATAACGGCTGATCAAAACGGGTTTGTACCTGGGAGAGACACCTCGTCTGCAATAAGAAGAGCCTTTGACATCATGGCAGGAGCTTCTAGTGAAACAAAGGCAGTTATGATAGCATTTGATGCATACAAGGCCTTCGATACACTTAATTGGAACTATCTCTTCAGTGTCATGGGAAAAATGGGGATTGGGGAGACATTTGTTCGGTGGGTGAGGGTCTTGTATGCTGACCCGAGCGCACGGCTAAGTGTGAACGACTCATGCTCTGACCTGATTGAGATCAGGAGGGGCACTAGGCAGGGATGCCCGCTATCTGCCCTCCTGTTTGCAATTGGCATGGAACCCTTATTACGAAAATTGAATAGGGAGCTTGAGGAAGCAGGGATACAGATAGGCACTGTACATAACTTAGCTATTGCGTATGCTGATGATCTGTTGATCGTTCTGAAGGACCCAGAAAGGGATTTGAAGGCTGTGACGAACATGCTTGAGGCTCACGGGGAGTACTCCGGATTTAAAATAAACTGGAAGAAATCGATATACTTTCCCTTTGGTAGGGAGGCTCCCAATGTCTCACCAGATGACCGGCTCATGACAAAACGAGATTAGTTTCGATACCTGGGGATTAAAATTACCACCACTGCTACGGAACTGTTTAGGCTAAATTATGAGTAGACCCTGACTGATGTTGAAGGGAAACTACAGAGGTGGGGAAAGCTTCCACTTAATTTGGCGGCACGGATAGCGGCAGTAAAGATGAGTATCCTCCCCAAGCTATTGTATATATTTCACAACGTCCCAGTATATGTTAACTCCAAATTTTTCACAAAAGTAAGATCGAAAATAACCCAGTTTATATGGAATAATAAGCTGCCACGTATAGCAAATTTCAGATTGATAAAGGCATATGAGGACGGTGGTTTTGAATTGCCAGATGTGCAGGGGTACTACAGGGCGGCTCAACTGCAACATGTTTTGAAATGGTTTGGGGATGGACTGCATGAACCTCAAGTGCGAATGGAAATGGAGTGGTTTGGATCCTTAGGGGCGAACAGGGTGTTATTAGATGACAGAGTAAAATGCAAAGGCAGGGAAGGACCAGCGAAAGTCGGGCTGCGTATATGGCGAGAAACCAATCGTAGGATCTCCGGGGGAAGTTGCTATAGTGAATATATGACACTGTGGGACACCTCAGCGGAGACCCCGCGGCTGCAAGAGCGAATGTTTGCTAAATGGGTAGAATGTGGTGTGGTACTGTTGCAGGATGTATATGATGATGGGAAACTGAAAGATGAGAAGGATCTGGTGGACGAAGCTGGAGGCGGTCTGAGGGCATATATGCTTGGAAAAACCTTATATGGTTGTATCAAAACACGATGGGGCTCTGGAATGAATGAACCGGAGGAAAATAAATTGATCACACATTCACTGACAACGGTGGGAACTCGGCATCAGATCTCCAGAGTGTACAGGCTGCTAAGGAATGAAAGTATGGGAGGTGAAGATGTACTTAGAAGGAAATGGGAAGAAATATTAGGGGAACAGATCAATGATGTGACATGGTACGAGGTATGTGCCTCAACGCGAAACGTAGCGTTTCAGATGAGGTTACGACTGGTGCATTTCAGGTACTTGACTATGTCGTATTACACCCCAGAGAAGCTAAACAAGATACACAAACGCACTGATATTTGTTGCATGAAGTGTGGAGACTGTCAAGCAGACTTTATACACATGACATGGGAGTGCCCCAAACTGCAGGTGTTCTGGGATTCGGTCTTCAAAGAGATGACAATGATTTGCAACACAACTATACTGAATGGGAAAAACTGTGTGTACCTATGTGAGGTGCCAAGCATGCCTAGGGTGCAAATGAGATGGGCTAAATTGGCAATAACGGTAGCGAAACTGTTGATTGCACGAAAGTGGGTGAATATCAGGGCACCTAACCTCTCAGAGTGGAGGGCATATTTGGTATATTGTGCGGAACAAGAGGAAGAGCTGCACGAGGTGATGCCAAGAACACAAATACCTAAGGACATATGGGCCGATTTCCGAAACTATCTGTATTTGAGAAATGCTGAGCATGAGGGTGTGGAAAACAAGGATACTGTTACGGTGCCCTTCACATCCCTGACCAGCAGGGGGCGCTGTCGCCCCCCTGCCGCCAAGGAGGGTGGCGCTCTGGGGCGCTTATCGCCCCGGGCGTCACCTCCGCGCCGACTAAGGGGAATGCAACGAGGAGACGCCGCGCATTTTGCGCCGCGACCGGCGCAACTTGCGCGGCGCATTTTGTGCCGCGCGGCGCATTTCGCGCCGCACACCTAAAACTGTCATGACTGTTATATGGTGGCGCTGGAGCTTTCATGCCCCAGCGCTACACTCACCTTGTCAAGTTGTGACTGGAGGA
>JAVSBX011193346.1:0-14978 GCA_033119125.1 Desmognathus anicetus
TAACTCCCATTGACAGCAATGGGACTTACACCAGGTGTAAAAAATAAGACACACGTAACTGCTTTGTGAATCAGCCCTTTAGTAGGGAAACCCTTAAAGGACCAGTCTGGCAAAAAAAAATCACTCCTAATTATTTTTAGTGCATTTTAAAGTACTCAATAAGCACTTCAATATGCATATTTTCTCAAAGCAAACATTTCTTTCATTTTGTTCATACTGTTTTTAAAAAATACAGTTTGGCAAAATTTGCATCTTGTTCTTGTCATGGGGGCTGTGGGGACCCAGCTGGCACCCACAACCCAAGGAGCCTCACACAGAAAGCAGAAGGCTGGAGCAAGGACCCTACCGGTGTGGATACGGGTAGGGCCAGACCATGTCCCAAGACCTCCAGAAGGTTCTGGGTGTCACTCAAACATCAGTGAGCATGTGCGCACATGCTCAATAAGGGCCAGACCACACCCCAAGACACATAGAAGGATCTGAGTGTCGCCCAAACATCAGTGAGCATGTGCGCACATGCTCAGAAAGTGCCAGACCACGCCCCAAGACACACAGAAGGTTCTGGGTGTCACCCAAAAATCAGTGAGCATGTGTGCACATGCTCAGTAAGAGCTGGTAGCCATTTTGTGCACCCTGGTATAAATACCGGGGTCCAACAGCTGGCTTTGGCAGTGACTCCTATTCTGCTCCAAAGGTAAGTGGCTCCCCCATGTTTTCAACTAACTAGGCATGCACAATTCTAATCCAAATGCTAACACTACTCCCCCACAGTTACAGACACTACTCCCCCACAGTTGCAGCTATTGTTTACTTATACTCAAAGCAGAGACTTCGGGGCTAATTACAACTAATGCGGTAACGTACCGCGTGCGGTATGTTACCGCATTAGTTGTAATTAGCCCCTTAATCTCTTACCTTATAGTCATGGCATTCCCCTTGGGCTGAGATTATGTTATGTTATGTTAACAGGTATTTGTATAGCCCCCATTGACCACTACTGTAGCTTTATGGGGCTGACTCCTTCTCTTCTGCTCCACAGCTCTGGTTCCAGTTCCTCGCCATGAAGACCATTCCTCGACGCCGCACTATGACACCTATAGAGATGACAGAAAGAACAGTCAGCAGACTACCCATGACAGAAGCTAAGTACAGTAGTCTGTGTAACAAGTAACAAACCAGGAGTGTACATAGTGTAAATAGTTTAGGAAAGGCTATTGGTAGCCATTATAAGTACTGTAGATAAGAAAGCTTTAACACCCATATAGCTGAAGCTAGGAAGGTAGCTCTCTCGTTCCTTTGGGGGGTGTTCAAAGTTCAAGTTCAAAATGCACTTTATTTGTTTTAGGCTTCCGCCTTTTCAAATAAAAACATATTTTTCATTACAATAATGTCAATTCTATACAAAATCAGATACATCAGATACAAAATTTCCTTATTATTTCAATATTACCATCCATAATACAAAAGAGTCACTTTTATGAGGACAGAGAAAATTTTAATTAAAAATTAAGCCGAAGCTATAAAATATTGCACATTCTCCCATATCAAATTATTACCATTCACAATAAAAAGGAATCATTTATGAAAAAATGTTCATTAAAAATTGAGCCAGAGCTATAGAATATTGCACGTTCACACATTTCAACAATTCTTGTAACGCTGATCTTACTGTTCTCACATTCATTTTTTTTAAACTGGTAAAAGAATTCTTCTTTGTAAATCTGTAAAATTTGGACATACTAACACACTGTGGCATAAATCACCCCTATTTCCATGTACGCATTTGCAAGCTAAATTGTTATCTTTTCCCCATTTAATCAAGTTGTTAATAGTTGGTAAGATATCAAATCGTGCTTTCATCAAGATACTTCGAATTCTTTCATCAACAATCCTCAGCAGATAATTCTCACAACCCCACACACTTTTATTTATTATATAGTCGGAGTAAATTTTTAGCGATAAAAGGTGATCAATATCCCCACTCATTGTTTCCATCACACACCATTCTTTCAACACTTTTTTTATTTCCAGGGAGCTTAATACCCGAATATCATGTTTATTAAAAATGTTTACTTTCCAATGCTCCCACTTTTTAACTAATATTTTATAAAAAAATAGCTCAGATTCAAAAACATCTTTACAACAGATAGAAGCTATGGAATTCTCCGGTTCTCTAATCATTTTATCCCAGAATGATATTTGCTCCTTAATAGCCAATTTGGACCAATCATTCAGGCCTAACTCTATTCTAATAGCTTCTACTGGGACCACTTTGCGGAGTTTTAATAATAATCTCCAAACTTTTCCTTGTTGCTTTTTATATTCACTTCTCTCATTAAATAGGAAAACAGTTATACCAGAGATTATAAGTGGGATTATTTTCGTCCTTACCCATAATTTCAAGTTATTAACGGAGACCTTCCCATGGGCTTTATAGAATCTGTTAATTGCACCCACTGTATTCCAGATTTGCTTTCCTTTTGGAGCCATAGTTATATTCCATGAGAGATTGCTTGTGAAAATCATTCCTAAGTACTTAAATTCATCTACTACTTCTAGAGAATTGTCCCCAATGACCCATTTTCCCTTCCCTGGAACTTATGCTAATTAAATATCATTATTTGGGATTTTTCTTCATTTATCACCAACTCATTCATATCACAATAATTTTTCAATAAGTCTTATTGTGTTTGAAGTCCCTGGGTGGTTTGGGACAGCAGTACTATATCATCTGCGTACATAAGTGCGCTTACACTCACACCTCCGATCCTTGGAGCATCATGTATCCCTGTCTTCATCAAATCCGGAAGATCCACCAAAAATAGGGAAAACAAAATAGGGGATAAAATACAACCTTGCCTCACTCCGTTGATAATTTTGATACGTGTTGATATATGTCCTTCTTTATCTAAGATCACTTGTGCCCAATTATCATTATAGAATAACTTCACTAATCTTAGCAAGTGTTTATCCAGCCCCATACAGTTCAGTTTTTCCCATAGGATATCCCTAGCTACATGGTCGAAAGCAGCCTTGAGGTCTACAAAGGCTGCATATATCTTCTGTTTCTTTTGTATATATTTTTGAGCGATATAGCTTAAGGCAAAGAAATGATGCATGGTACCTTGTTTTTTTCCGAAAGCCTGCTTGTTCTAGAGGTAATTTATTGTTTTCTTCCACCCATTTCTCTATTTCAATTAATACTATTTTCAAGAATAATTTCCCCACTGGATCTAATAGAGAGATCAATCGGTATGATGCCAGGTTCGACCTTGCCCCCTTCTTATATATTGGTATTATATATGAACCTTTCCAACTTACTGGGATTTGTTCCTCCTGTACCACCCAATTAAAGACCTTATACAGTATAGGTGCCCAAAATTCCACATTCCTCCTTATTACAGAATTTGACAATCCACCTGGCCCAGAGGCCCCACTATTGGACAGTTGTTTTATTGCTTTCTTAATCAGTTCTTCTTCAATCCTCATTCTTTACCTTTCAATTCCATGTTTACTTTTTCAATCTTACTCTTTCCTATTCCTTCCAATTTTCCTTTAAAGTGGTCCTTTATAAAACAATCCCATTCTCCACTACTTATAACACCTTTACTCTTCCTGTCAAATCCATTTTCATTACTTATTAGAATCTTCCAAAATTGTCTATTAGATTTATCCTCTAATGCCTCTAGCAACACCTCTTCTTTTACCCTAAAGTGATCGTATTTGGCTTGCCTTATTCGTGATCTGCATTTTTTTTTCTCCTTCCTAATAAGAACTTCTTTCTGGGCTAGGTTTCCTCTCACCATCCTTCTTATTTTTCCTCTCATTTCTTTTTTAAGCTTCTTACATTCCATTCTCAACCGATCATCTGGGTTGCACATAGAGAATCCCTCTCCTTTCCTCATATTTTTCTGTTTAAACATCTCACATAGTCTTACTAGTAGATTGTCATATGCAATTATTGGGGCTTTGTTCTTAACCTCCTCCTCCTCCACCCAACTTATTTCACCTAATACCCTTTTCCATTGTTCCTTATTATACTCTGATACTACAATCCGATTTTGTTTCAAGAGTATATGGGCTGGGAACTGATCGATCTGCTCGATCTCCAACTTGCCATTTGTTATTAATTCCATCGTAAGCCTTTTATGGTCACTCTTGTCCAGTTTTTCTACTTTAAACTTTTGGACATATCGGAACATTCCTAGGGTCACATGCACATAATCAATTGGGCTCTGTTGCCCCGGGAGAAGGTCTTATTCGCTGGTTGATCATCTGGCCATCTTCCATTCAGGCATCTCATTCTAAAGTGGGCCATAAATTCCTCACATTTCACCGCTGTTTTACTTGGTTTAATTATGGGGAAGTCAGATTCTGTTATATCGTATTTTAAATTTTCCTCTTCTACTACAGGATCTTCTATATCTTCCGGGGAGGCCCTCATATTTAAATCACACCCTATGATAACCTCTCCTTTTAAAGCAGAGAACTTCTCCAAAAAATTCCCCAAACTTGGCATTGTGTTATTTGCCCAATTTCTCCCGGTTGGCGGTCGGTATATATCCAAAATATAAACTGGTAGTTTCTTTTCCATTTCTTCCAATATAACTTTACATATTAATAAATCTGACATTTTACATATAACCCCCGGCTGATGTCTAACTCTGGTTATTTTTATTAAGATTAGTAGTCCTCCTATAGCTCGTCCACATTTTGCTGGAATGGCTGGGGATGATATATTTAAGAAACCCGGGATGGCAGGGCATTTTACACACCAAGTCTCTTGTAATATTAGTATATCATAGGTCTTTAATACTTCTTTCCAGCTTTTCTGATTCATTTTCCCCTCTAACCCTGCCACATTCCAGCTCGCGATCCTCCAGTTTAGCTCCTCTATATTGCTACGAATTGTAATCTAGATTTCTGCCCCTTATGTATCTCCCATTCTTTTGTATCAGCCAACTTCCTTTTTTCTGATTCTCCCATCTTGACGATACTGGCTTTCGTACCATCCTCTGCTCTTTGTATAGATTATAGCATTTTCTGTCTACCATTGTTTCAAACCTCATCCAAACGCCCACTCGCTCTAGTTTTTTCTTTCCATTTGTATCTGCAGATGGTTTCATTTTGTAGCACTATTCTGGTCAATTCCTCATCATTCTCATCCCATAGTAACTCCACTTGCTGGATGTCTCTAGATAATATCTTATCTTTAAGGGTGGCCAAGTTGATTATTTGTAGAATCTTATTCCTATTGAGTGGGGTTTTTCATTCCTTAGCCCTCCATCTTCCCATAACAACAACACTTTACCTCCTTCTTCCTGACTCTCTAAATTCATTTTATGTTCCTGTATCCCTTGCCTTCTTCTTGGCTTAAATTCAAGAACTTTCTCGTCCTTTATTGTGGACGATATCTTCTTTATGTTAACTTTACTTTTTCTGACATTGTTAGGCAATCGCTGTACTTCCCTCTGATTCCTTCTATCCTCACTTAGGGATTTTATTTTCTTCTCAGAGCCTTTTACTAGCCTCTCATTTCTCGTTCTTTTTTTCTTACTAACTGGTATCCAATCTTCATCCGATGTCTCAGTCGAATCTGTTGTTTCAATCTCATCACTTACTCTACTTTCCCTCTCTTTTGAACTGTATTCCTCTTCTCTTGAAGTCCAACTCTCTATTGTTAAATTTTCACTAGTTGTGGTATCCTTTTCCTCTGAGATGTCTATACTTACAACCCTATGTTTTATCTCCCACTTATCCTTTTCTCCCACTTCTTGTTCTGCCTTAAGTCGTTCTTTACCCCTCATCTTTCTCTGGGGCTCTAGCTCCTGACCCCTTTTTGAGTTATCTTCCTTGTTCGACTTCTTATGCAATCCGGCCGTTAGCCCACAATATCCTCCTTCTCCTTTTTTTTTTACAAATTTTCTCTTCTTTTTTGGCCGAGCACCCAAGGTCTCCCATTCTTCTTTTAAACTTAATATCCTCTCTCCTCTTTCATTCTTTTCCTTTTCTTCCTTTAACTCATCTGCCCCCCGCTCGAGGCCGCTTGTGCCTGCTTTTCCTCATTTTCATTTCGTCCCACATTCATTATCAAGTCCAACTGACTAATTATTTTTCCCATATTTATATCCATACCATCCATCCATTCTTGAAGCCTTTCTTCTATTTTCTTTATTTCTTCCCTGTTCTTAGTTAGAACAGCTGAGAAATCTTTCACTAGAACAGTCATCAGCCGAGCCATTGCTAAGTTTATCTGCTCCGAGACACATCCCATCACCATCTCACACACCCCTTCTGCAAATCTTTTCTCCCTTACCAATACCATTTCTTCCTTCTTTTCTTGAGCCATTGTACTAATCAACGTCTTATATATTTTTCATCCTCTCCCGAATGCAGAGAATTATTCATTTCTTTCTTTTCTCTTCTACATTTCTCTTTCTTATTCTCCGACCCAGCCTGAGGATTAACCACTTCTACCTCAGCCATCTCATCCGAAAATACTTTTTCTAGATATTTCTCCAGGCTGGCATTAATAGTCTCATTTTCTCCTACTAGACTGACGTCCTTCTTTGACTGGTGAACTTGTACCTGCACCAATCTCCCTTCCTCCTTATTCCTCTCTATTATGTCTCCCTCCTCGTTCCCCCCTTTTATTTCAACCTTGGAATTACTATTGGGAACCTCACAGATATTCTTGTCTTTACTTTCCAATTGGGGATCCTCATTCCGTCCTTCCCTTACTGGATTTATTATAATGGGATCCTCAGATTTTCCAGCCCCCTTAAAATCTTCAATATTCTCATCTCCTGTTCTCCCAATTAATGGAGCTATCGTTTTTGGGACATTTGCTAGAAAGAACTTTTTTAAGGAGCCCGGCTTAAATTGCGATATTACCGGACTTCCGGCATTATCTTTATAGATATCAAAATCACTTACGGACTTTGCTTTTCCTTTCGGGGTTTTCATTTTAGTCGGTGTAGTTTTTTTTCCTCTCAGTCTGTGTGCTAATGGTGGGGAGGAAATTCTTAATCAACTCTTCACAGTCACCCTCTTGTAGCGATATTCTGGTGTGTCCTAAAATTTACAACGGTCAACCCCTTTTTAACTCCCAGAGTTATACCGCAACTAAACCACAGTCACCCACTCATACCGATATCCTAGTATATCCTACAAATCTAAAATACAATTTCAATTTTAAAGTGCCCCGTGCTTTGAAACTTTATCTGCGTTAATCTTTTGATTTCTAAGAATAGAAAAACTACAAGACGAAAGAGATTGCTCTGGCAAATATACACAAAACAGTTTTATCCTGTAATGCAATTTTGTTATTATGACTCCACCAGCTACTTAGGTGAGGAAAGATAATCCACTTGCAAGATTTATGCCACAGTCACTCAGTTGAGCCGATGTTCTATCTTCCTAGTATGACCTTAAAAATGGTAAATCAATCACTTTCACTCCAAAAAACTTTCTTCCCACAAGGAACGTACAATAAAACTTTTTTATAAAAAATGTTAGTCTATTAGCCTTTTAGTTGAAAACCTGTGGACTGTGCAAATAGCAATGGAATTCAATAATTTAGTTTAAATGTCAAGTGCCTGGCCTATTGATTAGTAACCTGACTGGTTAACTAATAGCCTGTAAATTGTACCAATAGTGAAGCAGTACTATAATTCAATTTCACTGTAAATTGAGAAACCAATTAGTTAGAAACCAAACAGATGGTGTCTAGACTTAAATCTGACTTCCACTTTTCCACGCTTGCGGCTAACTGGTTACGCTCATTTCTGCTGACCGGACAGCGAGGGTATTCCTGGGTGATGCAGCAGCAGATCCCATCCCACTGGTCAGAGGGGTGCCTCAGGGCTCATGCTTATCCCCTACACTATATAATCTCTACACGTGCCCCCTCTTTGACATCTTAGACCAGTTGGGAGTGGGATTCACAAATTATGCTGATGACACCCAGGTGTACCTTCCGCTGTCCGGCTGCTATAGTGCAGACTTGGCCAAAGTGCAATCAGTCTTCTCCGTCATCCAAGTCTGGATGGTGCAAAACAGACTGGCGCTCAATGATAGTAAAACTGAGCTGCTATTATTGGGGTCACGTCAACGCCTGAAATCACTACCTCTACATATGCCTCCTTCGCCATCAAAGGCACCCTGATCCCCACGGCCTCTGTCGTGAAGACCTTGGGCATTTGGCTGGATGCTAACCTCACTATGGCCAAACATGCACTCAAGGTAAAATCCTCCTGCTCTTATGCTCTAAAATTGATCCATCAAATCAAGAAATATCTTTCTAGCAAAAATTTGGCTTGAGTTGCGGGAGCCTTAGTGAACTCCCGTTTAGACTACTGCAATGGACTGCTGGCTGGGGCTGATAAAAAGGTGCTACAGACATTACAGATCACCCAGAATAATGCAGTTCGTGCAGTAACCGGCCTCTCCCACAGAGACCATGTCTCGGGTGCCAGGGCCAATCTGCACTGGCTTCCAGTACACAAAAGAATCATTTTTAAAACCTGCTCCCTTACATACAAGTGCCTGAATGGCAAGGCTCCATCATACCTGAGTGATAACATCTCCATCTTTAACCCTGGACGGCTACTGAGATCTAACGGCGCCACAAAGGTCATGGCCCTCAAGTTTAAGCTGGTGACTTTTGGGGGGCGCTCATTTGCTCCACAGGCTGCTGCCTGTTGGAACCCACTACCCATGGATCTCAGGAACATCAAAAATTTGGAGGCTTTTCGTAAAGCCCTAAAAACTCACCTGTTCAGAGACCTGACCTGAATCCAATTTCCCCTGTGCTTTTTGTTATGATGTCTCGGCCCCTCATGATTTTGTTTTGATGACTGGTTGGTGCACTGAGGCCTCCGGGCGAGAGGCACCTAAAAGAATTTTATTAGTTCGTTAGTTAGTTAGTTATAGCAGCTCTGATCAATAAATACTATTAAGTATAAAGTGCACAGTGCTGTAAACATTGACTGCTTAATTCCTGAGTTACTCTTTTTCTTCATTTCTCTAGGTACATATACACATTAAGAAAGCGGAATCCACTTAGAGTGGCTCTGTCAAAAGTGCGAATAGCAATATAAATATAAAAGCAAAGAAAAACACTTCTCTTGCTTAATGCAAGGGTGGTAACACACAAGATTCAATAGCAGCTCTGATCAGTAAATACTATTAAGTATAAAGTGCACAGTGCTGTAAACATTGACTGCTTAATTCCTGAGTTACCCTTTTTCTTCGTTTCTCTAGAGACATATAAACATAGAGAAAACAGAATCCACTTAAGTGACTCTGTCAAAAATGTGAACAGCAATATAAGTATAAAAACAGGAAAAACACTTCTCTTGCTTAATGCAAGGGTGGTATCAGGCAAGATTCCAAAACCTATACCTACAACAACACCTTATTTTGAGGCAAAACTTCAAGATTAAAAAAAAATAAAAAAGGCAAAACCGCGCTTGCCGTTTCTATAAACGGGGGCGGCAACGATTTTCCAACATTGTCTACCGAGCAGGCTGAAGCTTAAAGCTCAAAAAGTGAGCACCGCGCTTGCCGTTTCAATAAACGGGGGCGGCAACGATTTTCCAACACTGTCTATTGAGCAGGTTGAACAGGCTAAAGCTTAAAGCTCAAAAATTGAGCACCGTGCTTGCCGTTTCTATAAACGGGGGCGGCAACGATTTTCCAACACTGTCTGTTGAGCAGGTTGAACAGGTTGAAACTTAAAGCTCAAAAAGTGAGCACTGCGCTTGCCGTTTTCTATAAACGGGGCGTAGCTTCAATAAACAACAACAGCCTTTTCTTCAAGTCAAACGCAATAGCAGCCAACAATAATTATTTTTCACTCAATGGTGGCAAGTGTTAGACCTTGATTAATAAGGATGGGTCTATCCAGAGGCTGAGAGTCCAGGAAAGTACCTTAACCCCTTAGCTGCTGCCATTGGACATCATTATCTAATGCAAAATCCCATTTAAATTTGTTTAATCTGGTTTGATTTTGGACGTGTTTATGCGTCTTCAGCACAGAAGAGGTTAAGATGGGCGCCTGCGCGGCCGAAGACGGCCAAAGACCTCTGTGCAAAGACTCCGTCCTGGACTCAGTACTGGACGATCCGCTACGCTGACCGCTTTGTGGTCTGCGTTATTTCAAGGAGCAGCAGACCGTGCCATTGCTTGCATTGTAGCGCTGCAGCGTCACAACGTCATGCTGCCCTCGTGCCCTCACTCCTTGCCGCACTGGATGCCGGGTGTTGTAGTCTCTAAACCTCCTTCCTCCTTCCTCCAGATGCCGCCGGACGATGGTATATACTTCGCGGACTGCTCTGTGCCCCACGCTGGCGGAGGCTAAATGCAGCTAATGCCAGGCAGCCCTGGGCGGCCCCAGGCAGCCCCAGGCAACCCTAGGGCTCCACAACCCTAGAGACCCGCTGAGGGCTCTGTAGAGAGGACGGCTGGCAACCATGAGTGCCCTAGTTTTCTCTTTTTCTTCTTGAAAATGTGCCTTAGTTCGGTTTTTAGGCCCTTACTCCACTATTGTCTATTTTCTACTTTTCAATCTCCCACCTCTCTGATTCTCTTCCTCACCGCTCTCACCACTCCTCCGACCTCCGACCTCTAAACTCCGAACTTCCGAAACTTCATCTTACTCCGCTCTGCTCCTCACACTTTCACTCTCTGCTCTCCGCTCTCAGTGTCACCAAAAGACAGCCAAAGACCTCTGTGCAAAGACTCCGTCCTGGACTCAGTACTGGACGATCCACTGTTCTTCACTGGTGAGTACCCAGTAGAGTCAACCAAAATGAAGGCATACTGCACTCACTCCTTTTAGACTAGATAGTGGAAGCATAGTCAGGATCTTGCCTCCACGGGGTTTACTATTTTATTTTGATTATTTCGTTATTGTTTTCAGACTCATTTTTTGTCGACACAGATATTTATTATTTTCGGTTGTTTTAGTTTATTTCTTTTCATTATTTATGTTGCCTTTCCTCCTCCCTCCAACTGCCTTCTCCAACTCCCCTTCCCTGAACTCTCACCGTAGACCTTTTAGGCTGTGTGTCATGACCACCTTGGGAGACAAGTGAGTCATTCTGTAACTTGGCAGTTCTTTAGCGAGGCAGTTATTTTCTAAATGCAGATGGGCAGTTGCTCTGCTAGTGAGTTGCTTAGCAATAGGGTACTAAACCGATTAGCTTTCTGGCTTTCAGCAAATAAAACGAGATGACTGGCATTTCCAAGGGTACGTATCCCTCACAGCTCATGCGCAGGAATCTATTTCCAAGAAGGCTGGGGGGGGGTCATAAAGCGCAATTTGGTGGCATTTACATACAAGGACTATAGTTGTGGGTCTGCAGGGCAAGCCTGCAGAGGTGGAGTGAAGTGGAGTGTAGAGCAGTACGCACATCATCATATCTCTAAAAGCACGCATGACTTTGCTAGAAGAAAATATGTATTTTAAAATGCAGTAAAAAAATTAGGAGTGATTTTTGCACCGGTCTGGTCCTTTAAGTCAACATATAATTAGGTCAACCTATATTTGTCTAATGTGCACAGACAGGGTTATAGAATAACAATTTTGTTGGCTTCGAGTTTAATGTTGGTCAACTTTTATATACTCAACAAATTTGCTTGTCGAGATAGTCTACCAATATTGGATTCAGAATAATAAACAATGTGGTCAAAAAAATAGACTCAAGTGCAATTTGACCAATGAACGATTGAAAAGGTTTGGTACAACCCACGTAAAGACGCCGTTAGTGTTTAACAAGTGATGATTGGCCATAGTAAAAAATATGGTTGGATGCTGGTCTCACGGCTGGTGTTTAGCATATATGCCAGGCTACAGGGTAGAAATAGCCAGAGAGGCCACAAGATGGCAGCAGAATCCACTGATTTTGCCAAAAAATAATTTGGTTGCTGCCTTATACGGTCAAAGAATTATGAACAAAAAAAGGGACAAGCGAAAAAAATATTTTGTTGAGACTCCAAATCTGCCTTTGCCTGGGGCGCATCTGACCAAAGGCCGGTTGAGATTGGGCTGGAAGGAAACAGTGAGAGTACATTTTAGACATTAGTGAGGGGAGCCACTTGCCCCCGTGCATGGCTAAAGAGGAATAGGGAGAAACTTCAAAGTAAAACATGTTTATTTACTGCATTGTCATCGTTTTGAAAATGTGGTTGTAATTGTTGAAAAAAATTGAAATCATATTTATGCCACTGCACTGGGCCAGCGCCGTGTGGGGATGATGCGTTGTGAGAGCTTCCAATTTCGTAATGCGCACCTCACTGCGGGATTATGAAATGATGTGTGACTGGTGCTGGGTGTAACTGGGAAACTCTTGCGCCAGCCAGTGGTTTCCTTTTGTCTCAGCCAGACCAGTACTGACTTGCCAGACACACGACAGAAATAAACCCTGGCACTTGGAGCAGACTTTCTTGGCTTGTGTTTCTTCGCCGGGTGTTTACAAGGCCATCACAGAGTGGCAGCTGGAGCTGCCATTAAGGGGTCCCAAGCCGATAGTAAACACAGAAGACAGACCTACAGTCGGGCAGATCCACTGCTGTCTCTCTGAGTTTTTGGCAGCATCCCTGGGCAAGAGCTTGCACTGAGAAATGCCGGGTGACTCCCTGTACCAGGATTTACAATTCAAAGACACCAACCTGTACTCGGTGCTCGACGCACCTGCTGTAATTCAGAAACCACAAAAGGAACCACAGATTGCACAAGGTAAGCAGCATCTAATAATCAGGCATCTATATATTTTGTTGCTATTTATCACATTTTTTGCAACTATGATTTTTCTGCACATTGCCTGGGCTCATATAATTTAGAAATTGTCACATGGGTAAAAACAACAACACACAAACGCGGAAGTCGCATTGGACTACACACAGCGCAGAAGAAATAACACACATGTGAAAAAGACACAATAGGGGCCTTCTTGACCAGCCAAATTCTGCAGCTATAATTGCTGACAGAGATTTTAGACCAGGTTGGAATTAATGCTTTTTTGGATTTTTTTTTTTTTTATACGAAAAACAAGCCACCATTTAAAATCATTTTGCCAACGCTGTTATTTTCCAAGATTTTGTATTTTTTTAGGGAAGATGGCGTGCAGGGAGCACAGATGAGAACAAAACGGTAAGTATAGAAGCCTAATTTTGGCAGCAGGTTGATAAGAGTCTTATAATTTGTGAGAAACTACTGGAATTCAATAACAACAGTACTGTAAGAACACAAAGGGACAGTCCTCGAAATGAAATACAAGTTTACTCACGTCCCTCACCCTAATACAAAGTCCTCCTAACGCTTAATTTGTAAAATGTTGTCTTATCTGCAGCCCCCCAAATCTTGCCGCCACAGGCTCACCTTGCCTCAATTTGGATAGATTAATGTAGAAGTAGCCTGAATAACGCTCCTTCAACTGCAATAATGTTGCAACTTTCAAGGTATAATTATACTGCTTATGGCGTCCCCCCTATCACATTCAATTGATAATACAGGCATAATGCACAGTTTACTCATTAGTTTTATTTCTGTTCCAATACAACTTACAATCATGGTGCCAACAGAAACATATAGACATATTACAAAAGACGGGCTCATAGATAGTAAAATGCTTTACGTTAAAAACTCAATGTACAAAAAACAGTACAGTTCACATGTGCAGAAATCTAACATCACTTCTTAATACTTTAAGCACAATGACAACAATGCCCCCCTAACAACCATCTAGCACGCCCAACACTGCATGTTTCATTCCTTTTCTCCTCTCGGCAAGGAAATTCATCAGGGGCTCTGGTGAATGGGGTAAAAAAACTTTGTGCCTCATTGCAATTCTATTTCCTCTTTTTTCTTTTTTTCATTTTGTCTTTTATTCTTAGCTGGCACCTATACATAGAAAAAAGCCTTCATTATTGGTGGCCCGGAAGTGGTCATCTAGTACATTATTGAATGCAAAAGTATATGTGAGATTACACATATAAAACCCCACCTCCAAGCCCTCAGTGCTTGGGCGGGGAAACGCAGGAGGCGTTAGCCTGGCGTGTTAGAAATGTTTATATATATTTTAATAAACACACCGTCCGCCGGGAAAAATCTACCCGTGCGTACATGCAAAAAGTCATAAAGTGCCTGGTAAGTCTCCGAAAAACGTGCATAATTAAGGACCTCAAACCCCAACCTATATAGAGATGGAGCAATTAATAGATATTACATTACCCCCTCGTCCCTCTTCCTCTTCCCAGTCCTTACAAAGTGAGGTTTTACCCCTCGCACCAGACAGGCATCCTATATGCCACCTACAGTAAAAAAACCTTCCCCATGGTCCTGTATAAAGGACCCCAAGGCCCACAACACCTCCTGTTTTTTCTGTCTGCACAGACAGGTATGCTGTGCTCCCTTGCCGGTGAGTGGGGGGGCTACACCTATTTTTTACTACACGACTACTGGGGTGGTGCCCTAGGCCCGGTTGCATCTGAAGCCTTTAGTGTGCTTCCTCTTACGGCATTGGTCTCCCTGTTCTCGGGATTATTTGTTTCCTATCCGGGTCACTTCGACCATCCGTACGCAGCTGGCTTGGTGGCTTCTCCCGGCCTCTCTTTCACGGGGTGTGCCTTTGGGGGTCCCTTCAGTGGAGGTAGTGACCACAGATGCCAGTCCACGGGGGTGGGGTGCCACTTGGGGGTCTCGCCGGTCTCAGGGGGTTTGGTCAGATCTTCAAGCGTCCCATTCTTCCAATTGGCGCGAGCTGATGGCTATTTGGATGGCTCTTCAGTCCTTTCTGCCGGGGTTGTCCCACTGTCGGGTTCTAGTCCGCACTGACAATCTGGTGGCCAAGTCTTGTGTGAATCGACAGGGTGGGATGAGGGTTTGGTCCTTGGCGGTGTGGTCTTGGAGACATCAGAGGAAAACTGGGACGTGGGAGGAAGGGGACAGTGCCACAGCTACTTGACCGGACTAT
>JAVSBX011204402.1:0-14945 GCA_033119125.1 Desmognathus anicetus
TCGTATTGGCGTTGACTTCAGCCAGACGGGTGGGAGAGCTGCAAGCCCTATCAGCTAAACCCCCGTTCTTGTCCTTCTATCCAGATAAAGTACGGCTGAGGACCGATCTGAAATTCTTACCCAAGGTAGTGTCTGCATTCCACCTTAACCAAACGATGACATTGCCTGTCTTCTTCCCTAATCCGGCAACGCCTGCGGAACAGGCTCTCCATTCTCTAGGCGCCAGGCGTCTGCTGCAGTTTTACCTGGAGAGGACGAAAGACTTTCGGAAGACAGACTTGTAGCCTTTGGAGATCACAACAACGGCAAGGCGGTCACCAAACACAGTGGCCAGGTGGATCAAGGACTGTATCAGAGAATGTTATCCACTGGCCCATAAACCACTTCCAGGGAGAGTGACTGCACACTCTACAAGGGGGAAAGCGCCCACAGCGGCATTTCTGGCAAACACACCGCTGATTGACATCTGCAATGCAGGCACGTGGAGGTCAGTGCACACCTTCACCAAGCACTACTACCTGGATGTGGATGCCAGGGCCGAGACCAGAGTTGGCCAGGCAGCCCTAGGCACACTATTTTCCTAGCTGTCCTGCTCTCCCGCAGCCCAGGTGAGAGGTATGAAGGTACTGCTCATCAATCTGTGTATTACAAACAAGCAAGGTGAATCTATAAAGGACCACAATACTGGAGATGAAATTAGTGACTTACCTGTAACTGTAGATCTCCAGTGTTGGGTCCTTTATAGATTCACATGCGACCCGCCCTGTCTTCCCCGAGGGGGCAGCGGTGAATGCTATGGTTGGTTATAGTGTGCATGTATATACATGATGTTGGATTCATTGAGTAAAGTGTTACTGTACCTTGGTTTAAATAAGGTATTGAGGTATCGATAGTATGTGATTATATGAAACAACTTGTGAGTATAAGGTGTTGTCATTCATTATGACTAAGATCAATTAATTGTTGATGTATACTCCTTTCTCTCCTACTCTCTGACGACTGTTACCTTTGTCAAAAGATTCTGAGATAGTTTCCTGTGTGGGCTGGCTTCCAGTGTGGAAGGGTGAGACTGCCATCTGCTGGCAGTACTGCTGAGAGGGCAGGGAGAAAGGATCTATTTATATAACTATTATACACAAAATTTTCTCCGATCTCCCAGTCTGACGACGTGGGTTATTGCAAACAAGCAATGTGAATCTATAAAGGACCGAACACTGGAGATCTACAGTTCTAACTAATTTCATTGTCGTACATGGGCACTATACAAAAATCCTCTAACATAACTTTCTCGGCTTTTGTTTCCTTCTTTCAAATTGAGATATAAAGAATCACCACTATTGCGTATCTTATACAGATTCACAATGCTGTATTGTAATATTCCCATGCCCCAGACTGGGAGACCCGGAAAAAATTGTTCTATAAGAAAAAGAAACACTTTTTCACCACAAGATGGCAGTGACTGCACAGTAATGCAGTTATACACAGCCACTAATTCTACCTTAGTTGCCCTGCCTCAGCACCCCCCACTGCCCATTGGCCTCACTTTTCTTTCTCTGCTACAGGAGTTGGGAGATTCGTGTTTTGCTCATGCGGTTTCCCTTTGGAGCTGTCCTCTGGACTCCTGGTTGCTGTGTTGGCTGCTGGTTGCTGTGCTGGCTTCCGGAGTGACTGGTGAGCCTTACATCTTGACCTTTAGTGGACTTGATGTCTGCTGTCCTGGGCTATCTGATGTCCTGTGGGCTTTTTGGATATCAGCCCTCTGTCCATGCCCTGTGGGTCTGGTAGGGTAGGGTGCTGTGCTGGGCTAGGCTGGATTTTTACTTTTTCTGCTGGTATGCATATGGATGTTGCTGTTCGTTGGCCGTCTGCCTGCGACATGACACCTTGGCTGTGTTCAGGGATGTCAGTCTTCCTGGGACTCACTGCAACAGGGGTCCTGTGGACGGTGATGTCCTCCTACTGACTTGTTTGGTGCTTGGCTAGCCTCCCCATTTAGCCCTTCCTCCTTGGTTGACATGGGTGTTGGTAGAAGGTTTGTGGCAGCTATTGTACTGCCCACTGCTGCCAGTGGCTGCTCTGGCCTGGAGGTTGGAAGGTCTGAGGGTGTCAGAGATGCGAGATTGTCTTGCCAGTCTCCTGCTGCCCCGCATCTGCGATGCGACTGTCCCCGCCTGCTGTCTGCCCGACTGGAGGCCTGGCCATCGTCAACATTGGGACTCTCGTAGTTGATGTGGGGTTTTGTCGATGCCAGGATATCATCTTCAATGTCAGGGCCATCTATAACGGGACTCTGTCATCGAAGAGTACTGTCGATGTGGGCACTCTTCGACAGCGAGATGCCATTGTTGGGAGCAGGGCTGTCATAGACGACAGGACTCCCGACGTCGAGACCGGGATCATCGTTGAGATGGAGTGGAGCACAAAGTGTCCTTTGCTGTGCTCATTGAAGGGCTTGTGCCCCTGAGGACTGCTTCTTCGTGGATGGCTCCCCCATGTCTTTTGTCAATCACCCCGATTCGTTGGCTGGGGAGCTGCTCTCTGCACTGCTGTTTTCTTCACAGCTCGCATATGGGACCAGTTTGCCTGCTTGTGGACTGGTGTGCTACTGGTCTGGGTACTCCCCTGCCTGGCTTCATCTGGTTTGTTCCTGTAGCCCGGTACTTTCTTGGCTTGTCTTCCCTGTGCGATGATGCATGTTGTGATGTATTTTCAGGTGGGAGCTGGCTCCATGGTCCTTTGGCACTCTGATGAGGTGCATCCAGTTCACCTGCACTGCTATTCTGGTTCCTGGTGGTATTGTTTTGGTCTCTTCATGTCCTTTCGGCTCGCCACCCCCTCTGAACCTGTGGTGACGAGAATTGCCCTGTCCTGGAATGGCAGTCGGTTGGCTGACTTGGGTCATGCTGGGATGCGATGGAGTGACTTTCTTGATTCCTCCCTGGTGCGTTCCCTGTCTTCCAGTTGCTGGGTCTCCTCTTCTTGAGGTCCCTCTCACTGGTGGGTGAGACAGACTGGAGTTGGCTATGTGGTCTGCGCTGTTGCGTAGCCTCAATGATGCCTTCAGCCGGTGAGGTCTGCGCCATTGCATAACCTCTATGATGCCTTATACCGGAGGTGACTGGAGTCACCCTGGCCTGGCATAGAGGCCTTCGGTCTCTGTCGGTCGTCTGACTTTGGTTATGCTGGGCTGTGGTGGAGTGATCCATTGTATTCCTCCCTAATGCAGCTCCTGTCCTCCTCCTGCTGCCAGGTCCTCTCTTCTTATGACCTGTCATGCTGGAGAGTGAGACCGACTGGACTGGTCTGCGCCATTGTGTAGCCTCTACGATGCTTTGGACTGTTGATGGGAGTCACCCTGCCTTGGGGCGGCATGTAATTTTTGCACTGGTGCATGCTGGTGGCCATAATGGAAGTGCACGTTCCCTTTTGTGCCACACATGATGTACAGGTACTACACTGCATCCTCAGTTTGCCTTCTGACCCGTTCCCCTAACGTCAAGGGGGTCTGGGGTTTGCTAACAGTGCTTCATTGTGCCGGGGACACTATAATATGCTGGGAATCGCCTGGTCTTTGTGAAGGCTGACTCTCCAGGTGCAGGCTTTCCCTTTCTGAGGAGTTTTGGTTTAGTCCCCGATCCCTTTTGATTCACTGGGAAGGGTGGCTGTCTTCCTTGTGCTTGCAGGGAGCCTATTACCGTGCGCGCCTGTCTGGTTTGCAGTAAGGTGTACCACTGCTTTGATTGCTGCAGATCTCTGACGGCAGGGCAGCTGGGTGTACCCTGCCTGGACAATTAGCTGCTGAAGGCGGAGCCGGCAGAGGAGTGCTGAGTGACAGTGGTTTGCATGGCCAATCCGGAGTGCTTGAGACTACAAGTGCAATTCTGGGTGTACTTCCTCACACTTTCCCAGACTATCCTGTTGCTGAGCAGGGTCTTTGGCACAGTGCAAGGCAAGATCTTTCCTTCGCTGGTCAGAGTGGATGCCCTGACAGGTGGCGAGTCATGTGTCATCGTTGCTGCATATGATAGCCTTTTTGTCGCAATCATTCCATGCTGAAGGCTGCAGTGGCCTTCGAGAATAAGGCTTGCAGACTCTGGGTGCCAGTGGATGGACACATGTCTGCCTCGGTGCAGCCGAGGGAATGTGTAAAGCCAGCGCTACGCTGGTGCTTTGTGCCTTCGCACCTTTGCCTGGGTGTTCTCTTTTTAGCCTCTTGTCCAATCCCGCACAGTGCCCATGGTTGCATCAATGGAAGGTTGGGGAGTTCACTCAGGGAAACTTTGGTCGAATGGTCTTTGGATAGAGGTGCAGTTGTCTTGGCACATTAACGGGTTGGAGCGGCAGACTGTGTTCTGTGCCCTGAAGGCGTTGCAGCCATTGTTGGAAGGATCAGTGGTGTGCACGTTGAAGGACAACACGGCTTGCATATACTGCAAGCAAGGGGGCACAATGTCTCGTCTGTTTCTCGGTTGGCTCAGGAGATGTGGCTCCAGGCCATCTCCCACGACATTGTGCTCGAGGCCCATCGTCTGGCTACTAGTGCTACTACTACTGCAACTACCATCACCAATACTGCTTCTAGGGCTACTACTACAGTTACTGCAACTACCACCACCAATACTGCTACTAGTGATACCACTACCGTTACTGTTGCTGCTACTACTGCTTCTGCCGCTACTACTAATGCTGTATGTTGGGCACCATTTTACTTGTAAGGGGTAGGGGTACGCCTGCAGGTTGCTGCACCTGTTTTGAGGCCAATATGCACAAACCTGTAAATTTCCCACTTCTTACCAGGCATGTGAAGTCTCATTTTGTGCCTCCTCCAGGTCTGGTGCACCCAGGTAAGGAGTAGGGGTATGTAGGATAAGGTAGTTTGTGTGGTTGCCTGCACGTTGTGGCACCCATTTTTAGGCCAATGTGACAAAAAACAGTAATTTTACTACTTTTCCACTTTCCATCTGGCATTGTGGGTAGTGAACCTAGTGCAACCCTCGCATTACGTGCATCAGGGTATCCTCTTTCTGGAACAGTATGGTGTTGGTTGGTTTCTGAAAAGACTTGTCACTCCAGGCACAAAACAAAACCGATGCTACACTGACATCCTAATTTAAAAATCAAACACCACATCTCATTTTGCGTTCTCCCCTCACCGGTGGCTTGGGTGCAACCACACATGAGTGGTACCGACGTTGTCGATCTTGTTGCGGAGAGCTGAGAGCTGGGTTCTGATCTTGAGTTACCCTGTCCGGAACGACAGCTCTGGTGATGTTGGGGGTTTTCGGAGAGGGCAATGTGATCCCCTTCTGGCTGGCTTCCGTGCGTAGTAAGTGTGTTTTCAAGTTGGATTTGAAGATATTGAAGGACTCGGATTGCCTTACTTGTATGGGGAGAGAGTTCCAGAGTCTGCTACCTTTGCAGGTGATCGTAGTGCCTCCTTTGGTCGTTTTTCTAAATCTGGTGTTGGGTAGTGAGTGAAGATGTTGGGCTCTGCGCATACGAGCCACAGGGTGTTTGCAGGCCCATTTTTGGGCATAGAGCGGTCCCTGCTGTTTTTGGGCCTTCCACAACCATTGGCAGACGCGGGCAGTGATTTGAGACTCTATGGTCAGCCATTCTAGTTTGTATCTCCATGTACTCAAGTGCTGCCTTCTGTCTAGAGCGAAGATGAGTCTTATGGCTCTGTTCTGAATTTTTTGCACTGCTGAAATGGTTTTCTTGGTGGCACTTAAGAGAAAAACGAGACCATAACTTATTCTTGAGCCAATGACAGCCTCATAGAGCTGTTTCTTTTGGCCCAGGGAGAGAAGGGGGAAGATCCTAGCCAGCGTTGTAAGCTGATGGTGACACAGACGAATGGTCTTGGAAACTTGCGCAGCCCCATCCAGATGGTGACTGATTTCGACGCCTAGGTCTCTGACCCGCAGACCGGGGATTGGAGGTGGGCCCCACGAGTCTGGCCAGGGGAAGGCCGGGAAGGCACCCGCCCGTCCTACACCTACTGCGAGGAGTTCAGTTTTCGACTCATTGAGGCAGAGCTTGTTCTGCCTCATCCACTCGCGTAGGAGGGTCAGGCATGGTACCAATCTCCCGCTCTCCCCTGAGGACTCGTGGAGATCCACCAAGATCTGCGTATCGTCTGCATACATCTGAAAACGGAGTCCAGAGACCTCCAAGGGCTCGGAGGTAGACATTGAAAAGGATGGGCGAGAGCGAGGAGCCTTGTGGCACCCCCCACGGGATGGGTTTTTCTGAGGAGTAGGCATCCTCGCATCTCACCACCTGGCTACGGCCAGTGAGAAAAGATCTCAACCAGTCCAGTGCCATCCCTCCGACCCCTCCGATGTCCTGTAGCCTACTCAGGAGAATCTCGTGGTCTACCGTATCAAATGCGGCAGAAAGGTCGAGCAAAATCAGTAAAACAGGATGATTATTGTCTGCGCACCAGAGCAGCTGTTCGCGGATGTCAGCCGTGGCTAGTTCGGTCCCTCTCCCTGGCCGAAATCCAGATTGCAGGTCGTGTAAAAGGCGATGTTGTTCCAGGTGTTGCTGTATCTGTTTGGTGGCTATAGCTTCCGTGATACGAGGTAGCAGGCGCAGCTGGGAGACTGGCCTCAGGTTCTTCACATCTTTAGGATCTGCTCCCAGTTTTTTGACCAGTGGTGTAATGATAGCTTTTTTCCAGGTGGTTGGTATTATGCCGGAGCCAAGGTTTTTGACGACGATCAGGGTCAGGTCAGGTAGCAAGTCGTCCACAAGGGTCTTAATCACCTCAGTGGGGAAGGGGTCTAGGCAGGATGAGGCTGGGCTCAGGGCTAGTAAAATAGACCTTAATTCTTCCGTGGAGACTGGGTTGAAGGCAAGGAAAGGGGGGGGTGGGGGTGAAGGAGGGTCTGGAGCTAGCTGCGTTCTGGACTGCTGATGAATCAGGAGAATGAGGTTTAACGACTTCCACTCTATCAAAGTATCCTGCGCTACCTTCAGGTCTGGGCTAGGGCAGTCTTCATCGATAGATTTCCTGATGGTACTGATTTTTTCAGAGAAATAATCGGCAACCTCTTGGCAGTAGGCTCTGGGGAGAATTTTTCTTGGTCTGCAGTCGGCAAAACTGTTTTTATCGATGAAAACAATGCTCTGGATTTATTACAGTGATTGGAAATTTGATTTTGAATGAAAGACCTTTTGCTCCTTTTTAGGGCCAGTTTGTATGCGGCCAGGTGTTTTTTGTAGGTTTGTAGGTCACTCTGTCTGTTAGTTTTGTGCCAGCGGTTGAGTAGCTTTCTTCCCACCGCCCGCAGTTTCCTGAGATCAGAGGAAAACCAGCGATTGCGAGCATGGTGTGCGGGTTTTTTCCTGACTATTTTCCGGGCATAGATAGTTTCTGGCTAAAACCTGTGGAGGATAGCGTCTAACTTTTCCACCTCCAGATCTGTCCTTGCACAAGGGGTCCTGGATGTTTTAAAGACCTGAGGCATGAGGATTTTAAAGTTCCTTTTTCTAGTTTTCAGGGAGCTTGATTTCATTGGAGTGGGTCTGGGTTGAACTTGCCATTCCGGAATAGATGACATAAGCAAGCGATGGTCCGCCCATGGTAGGATAGCGGTTTGAGTATTAGAGGATTATCATTGTGTCATTCAAAAAGAGTTGGTTAATGCTAATAAGAGCAGTCTATCTCCAAAGCATGGTACCAAGATCTAATTTATTAGAATTTCCCATATCTATCGGAGAATATAAATTAAAGCAGGGAATACCAGTAAGTTTTCTGATCTTTGCCCATATTCTAGAGTACGTCCAAAGACTGTAAAATCTAACACTATTTATGAATTTCAAATCTCTTCGTTTGCCAGCTAAAGTTAAAGGAATTATGGAGTGTAGAATCTTAGAATAACATTCTGCACGATGAGTGGGGACAATCACTTCATGTAGCCGAGGGATCATAATGGCTATGTTATAAAATAAAAAATCTGGAAGCGATAAGCCCCCTTTTTCCCAATTCTGTATGAGTTTATCCCTGCTTCGACGACTGTTAATCAAGCTATTCAACTTACACAGAAATTGTTTAGGCAAATGCACAGGGAGCGCTCGAAATAGATAAAGATATTTAGGGAAAATAAACATCTTAATGAGATTAATTCTCCCGTTAATGGAGATCGGTACCGAACTCCATCTTTTACAAAATGTAACAGTATCTTCCCACGTATTTTTTAAAGTGATACCAAGATATGTAACTTGTGAGCTGGGAGGGATCGGTTTGTCATTTATATTCCAAATCATTAATTGAGTCTTATCTACATTCACGGTGTAGCCAGAGAATTCTTGGGTTAATGCACTAATATCTAGGTATGTATTGTTGGAGTTCTCAGAGATTACCATTATATGATCTGCATATAGTAAAGTATTCGGTATCCCAAGGTCCCCAATAAGAGGAGTAATGGAGGGACTAGCTAATAGTTTATGGGACAGAGGTTCTATATACAGTTCAAACAACGGGGATAGGGGATATCCCTGTTTTGTCCCTCTTGCAATACTAAATTGTTGATTTGATTCCCCATTCACAGATATGTATACCCATGGTAGTGAATACAATGCTTGTATGGCACAAATAAAACCTGATGGAAAACCAGTAGTTGAGAGTAACAACCATAAAAACTCCCAACAAATAACATCAATAACTTTCGGAGCATCCAAAAAAAATAAGGCTAAAGGAGAAGCAGAATTCAGTATAATCAACTAAGGTAGCAGCAAAATTAGTATGGATAGTAGTGTCAATACCAGGTATGAAGCCATGTTGGTTATTAGAGACTAGAGATGAGATAGGTGAAGAAGATCTCATAGCGATTATTTTGGCATATACTTTACTATACATTTTGAGTAAGGCTATATGATGGTAAGAGCTGCAATCAAGTGGATCTTTGGATTTTTTCAAAAAGATAATTTTGGAGAGTTTCCACAAGTCAGGTATGTGCCCATTAACAAAAATAAACATAAACAGATTTTTACAAATCACAGCAAGGTCCAAATAAAATTTTTGATACAGCTCAATCAGGAGGCAATCATCCCCGGGAGCTTTCCCTATGGAGAGAGTAAATAAAGATGTTTTCATTTCAGCATCTGTAATGGGCTGGGATAGCTGAGTTGCAGTGCTATGAGGTAATCTGGGAAGTTTAATGGAACGAAGATAATCAATACATTCCTCTTTAGCAAATGTTGGTTGTTTGGTATATAGCGCTGTATAATATTTTTTAAATACCACTCTGAGATCTTCTGGGTTAGATTTTACATTACCTTGCTCATCTCTAATTGCAGTAATTTGGTTTTGGGCATTTTTATCTTTAATTTGTAGAGCTAACAGCTTCCCAGATTGTTCATTATTATGTTATACAGTAGTTTTATAATTAAGATAAATAGCCCGACATCGCGATTCAACCAGGGCCTTTAGCCGTATACGAGAGTCATTCAATTGTTGATAAATCCTATCAATGTTAATCCTGTCTCTAATGGATCTTGCACGTAGTGCTTCCAAACAAGTAACTTCGTTAATTAATTCAATGATCTGTGCATGTCATGCTTTATACCGAGCGATCACATAAGAAGAAATACAGCCTCTAAGGGTCGCTTTGAACGCATTCCATGCCACTAATATATTGATTGGGTCCTCATTTACTGCCCAAAACTCGGCAATCCTACCTTTAATCAGGTCAACAAAGTCATCTTGTTTGAGTCGTTTCCTGTCAAACGACCAAGCTCTAACTTTGGGTTTATACATCGTGTTGACTGTAAGATTTATAAGCAGTGGAGCATGATTGGTAATTGAAATGAGTAGATAATCGATACTGGTCAGGTCATATGAATCGAGTTAACGGATGAAAGTACATAATCAATCCTATAGTTCTGTTGATGGGGATGAGAATAATATGAGAAGCCATGTTTGGTGGGATTTTGAATACGTCAACAGTCATGGACTTGAAGAGTCTGCATTAGTAGATTGAGTGCTTTGCGGCACTTTGGTTTAGCAATAAAAGCACTGGGATTAGAGCACTCCAACTGAGGATCCAGGACCAAATTGAAATCCCCTGCAATGATTATATGATGTTGTGTACCAGCAAGCTCAAATTCAACTTCTTGAAATGAGTTTGGTGTATCTCGATTAGCTGTGTACAGTGAAACTATGGAAAACATTGAATTTGAGTGTTTACACGTAATTGTTACCCATCTGCTATCTTTACCACTACGATGATTAAGAATTTCAATGTTGGTGTTAAAACAAATAATAGCATCTCCCTTCATGGTATCATTAATGGATGGAAAAAAAGATAAACCAGCATTTGACCATTTGCGTACTGAGTGATGTTTATCAGTAGTAAAGTGAGTCTCTTGTAAACGGATGATATCTGACCTCTTTTAGAGCCATCATTTAGACCATTAACATTCCAACTCAATATTTTAAGTTGTGCTGCCATCTTAGACTCTATAACTGAAACCAATAGTCATTAGATCTAGATTTTGGGTTTCCAATTGTTTGAGTCTGGTCTCATGATTGCATAATTGAGTGTCGAATTAATTTATAGCCATCTCAATTTTGAAAGAGTTCGCTTTCAAATCTGTCAGTTGTTCTTGCAGAGCATTATCTTTTATCAGTTAATCCCTCTAGACTTTGCTGCATCGTTTGTATTGCTTGCAAAATCACAGTATTAGATGTAGAATCTTCTGTCAGTTCATTGGGGGCCTTAATTTGAAAAGAATTCTTTTCCAAATCAGAGTCATCAATGTCCTACCTAGAAGCTTCATCATCAAATATTGATCGCTAAAGTGCTGTGTT
Organism: Desmognathus anicetus; assembly: GCA_033119125.1. Lineage (NCBI taxonomy): Eukaryota > Metazoa > Chordata > Amphibia > Caudata > Plethodontidae > Desmognathus > Desmognathus anicetus. The sequence continues at coordinate 10,820 of JAVSBX011204402.1, forward strand.
GTAGGTCTGGGAGATTCGGAAAAGGTCGTTTTTGGGGGGTTTTTTAGAAGGAATTTTAAGGAGTCTGGGAGGATGTTGTTTTTTGCCAGCGTGTTTATTTTTATTAGTGTGTCTGTATTTCTGCTTTCTAGTTTTAGGACGAGCCCCAGTATAACTATGAGTAGTTGTGCTCAGTCTGGTCTCTCCGGATTCGATAGCATCAGAGCAATTGTCAGTTTGAACATGATTGGCAGCTAGGGGAATTGTTTCCATCAATAAGCCCCGCCTTCTCAATAGTTAAACCACTGGCCTCATCCAGAGTGTCAAGCGGTGTCAGATTGGTTGCTAGAGCGCTGGCAGGGAGCAGGGCGGCAGGATCGGGGTGCTGACTCTGCAGCAGAGAGACTCGATGGAGAATCCATGGATCCTGCAGCCTGAGCAGGGCTGCCCTCATCCTGAGTGGCGGAAAGCTGTAGCAGGAGAGGAGTCGGGTCCACAGGAACAGCAGGCAGCACCGCCCGAGCTTCTAAGTTCACCTCCCGACGCCCCATCGGGCTCCTGAACCACCCCCGGGAGCACGGCACCGCTCAGATCCACAGCGCTCAAGGGCGGCACACATTAGGGGTCAGTACTTTTCCCCCCTCCCCCTCCCTCTTCCTGACTGGGCCCCTCTTTTTCTCTCCGGCAGTCCTGGAGGGATGGCAAGGACGTTGGGCCAGTTTAGCCGTAGATGTCTTTGGCAACAGGCCCCATCGCTCAGGGAGGCTGCCACGTCGGGTAATCGGTTGTGTGCGCTACATCGGGATTGTTTTGACAACAGCAACAACTTTTTCAGTTCGGTCCAAAGGATTCCGATTTTTGATCAAGGTAAGAGTTTTGGTCTTTTTGTTCTTATTTTTATTTAGAAGCTTCTTCTCAATGGTCTTGTTGATCGTATTCACTCTACAAGGATCCGAATCATGGGACTCCCCAAGAGCCGTTTGGCTTTTCAATGCTTGAGCTCTGGTGCTTCTAGTAGTTTCACCCAGAGAGTCCAGCGTAGCCGCTTTCATAATTGGCCACTCCAATAGGATTCTGGTTGGAGTATATCATCCAGTAGAGTAAAAAATGAATACTGGGTGCTAGCAGGTTCTCAAAAAAAAAAAGATTTTTTTTTTAGCATACTATAATATAATCCAGGCTTGTTCTCATTATGTGTGGAGAAGAGAGAGGAGTGACCTCTTTCAGCCTCCTCTGACGGCAGCCATCTTGCCCAACCCCACAGGGGTGATTTGACTCACTCCCTTTTCACCATTTTCTCTGCTGTTCACGAATGTAGGAGTTGCGTGAATAGCACTTTTTTTGGCCCACCTGTTGGAAAAGCATTGACATTTCATTGAAATTACCACAGAATGTTTTTTTTAAAACCCTGTTCTGGAAAGTTGTGAAAATGGCGGTTTCAGAACTGCAAACCATTCGTTGATCCCATGCACAGAAGAGAAACCACAGCGATTTGTTTTGCAGCTTTCTTTTTTTGCATTTTCTGAAAAAGCACAATTTTCGCACATTTTTGTAAATTTCAGACAACACTTATGTGCGATTCACAATTTTTTGGTGTAATTAGATTGCCTATTTTGTTAGAAGAAAAGGAGCCAAAAATGGCTGTGATTGGCCAAGTCAATCAAAAGTCACAGGCCTCTAACTGTGCACACCACCAAACCGCCAAAAAAAAGGCTCAGCACTGGCGAGTCGGAAGCACTTAGCAGCTACGGGGTTTAAGTGCCTATTATCACCGAAGTGACCACTAGCAACAAGGTTTTGGATCGGCGACTTGCTGCAAAACTCAGTAGCATGCACGGTTTGTATATGTAGCTCCATATTAGAAGACTTATTGGCACCCTTCTGCTGAACTTGGACAGCATGGCTAGGAAAGCCGAGCAGGTGCAGAGTAAGTACGTTGAAAGCAGCTCCCAGGAGCATGAGACGATGCCTAAGAATGCGGTTAAGAAGTGCAAGCATGCAGAAGACAAGGAGTCGAGTGAATTACCATTGACTCGCGCAGACCATCCGCTTCTGAGGATGATGGTAGTGATGATCCGGATTAGCGGTACACTGACAATTCTGAAGAGGACTCTGAAAGAGGGTCCTTCCGGTGGGACTTGTCCATCTGCCCCAAAAGGAGGTAAGAGGACAGAGCCGAGGACGAGTCGTCTGCTTCAGGAAGTGGCAAGTCAGATGGAGGTGAACCCAGCTTAGTCTTTGTGCCCTGTGATGGAAGGAGTGGCTGTGGTAGCCAACCAGCCCACTTTGCACAACCCCCCGACGATTTCGACGTACTTAGCTTGCGCACAGCACTCTCAGGGTCTAGTCTCAGGGGTAAATTCTTTATGGGATCGGTCGCTCTTAATGTGGACTTCACCAGAAATGCTCACAATGAATAAGATCAAGACAGGGATTCTTTGAAAACACATACGTGGTTTATTAGCTCTTTCAAAAACATTACACAGAGCAAAAGTGGTTACTTGGCCAGGCAACACCCAAATTCCAGGTGGGCCGGCTACAGCACGATTTCAAAACACAGGCAATTAAAAAGTACTAAAAGAGGTTCGGTTCTTCCAACAATCGCTTGTCAAATATCACAGTTCAAGTTACAAAGCTTAATTCCACAGACCGTGCACAGGGACTCGCCAATCCACGCAGCTCCGGCAGGATACGGCAACCAGACTCTGACACAGCTCTGCAAGCCTAAGGTGAGCTGTCGCGGCTCACACGCAGGACACCTGACCAAGTTCCAGTCAGTGTCCCTTCTATTCCTCTGCAGGGGCCACACGGCAGTGTGCCACTCAGAGTGCTTCCAGCTAGCCTGCCGTGCATGGATCAAGGATCAGTGAAATGACAGGACCAAGTTCCAGTCCGTCAATCGAATCAGCAAAGAACAAAGTGCACCAATTTCCAGCCACTTTTATCAGCCGCCAGCAGTGGTGGGAAACCACTACTGGGGTGGCCCATTTGGCTCTCCCACTCGAGGGGGGGGGACCCCCAAGAGTGGTAGAGTCCAAGGGACCTTCACTAGGGCCCGACTGTCAGTCTGCTGCTGGCTGCAGAAAGGGAGGTCCCAGGAAGTCCAATACACCTGGGAGTCCCTACACAAAAGGCTCTCCCAACACCTCCTTGACCGCAAGGACAATAAGGCTGGGAGTGGGCTCCATTCACACCACTGCAGGGTGATGGGAGGGGAGCCCTTCCTGGACAAAGGGCTGGAATCTAAAGAAACCCCCTAACCATTCCTTCAACAAGGTGCCAGTTTCACCGTGTTGAAGTGACAAGGACTTTGCGTGACAAACTTCCCTCCACAGGAAGAATGGCTATCATTGGGCAGAACAGCTGTTCTGCCCAGCAACAGGGCAAACACTACTGGGGGTTGCAAACACGTGTTTCTCACTCAGGAGAACCGGTTTAGCAACCCCTGGCTCATTCCTGCCACTTGGACCCATTCTTAGAAGGAAACCTCCTGGCAACTTCTAGAAAGCAGGTTACGTTCAGGTGAGCCCCCAGACCCGGAATCGAGCATTGGTTCCGCTGCACCATGTGCAGGGCAACCGGACACACTGATTAGCAACCCCTGGCTCACTCCTGCCACGTGGACCCATTTTTAGAAGGAAGCCTCCTGGCAACTTCTAGAAAGCAGGTTACGTTCAGGGGAGCCCCCAGACCCGGAATCGAGTGTTGGTTCCGCTGCACCATGTGCAGGGGGACCAGACGCACTTTTCCGGTCAATCACAGTCATCAAGTAACGCGTTACTGCTAACCGCGAGCACAGAAAACTAGCTTTAGTATTCCCTATCTTTAACATGGCAACCGCGAGCAGGGCCCGATCCGCGGTTATGCCATAGAACACTAATGAAACCGCGAGCAGGGCCCGATCTACTGATCTTTCATACAACACTCGCACACGAACAGGGACAGTGTAAACTGAGCCCCGGTTCGCTCCCTGAGCAAAACCTAGCCAGGAGGGGTCGCGCAAGGGATGGCGGTGCAGGAGGGGACCCCCTAGACTCACTAGCTGAGTCTAGGGCAGGGACATTCCAGGAACCTATGGACAACATAGGGGCCCACCCACGGTCCTCCCCACCTTACCATGCTGGCCAGGGGTCGCACAGGACCCCTG
>JAVSBX011215473.1:0-14894 GCA_033119125.1 Desmognathus anicetus
GCAATATTATTTTCTGCCTGTGGTGTCTTAAGTGACCTCAAAAGCAGAAAACTAAAAATGTTTTCCCCATCATGCCGGGAGATAGAATATAGTTTGAAAAGACATACAAGTTTCTTTGTGCATCATCCACTGATTGTTGGGGGAACTGGTCTGGATTGTCCGTTGTACACTCATTGAGCATGCTGTCTCTTTCATTTAGCCATAACACACAAACATGCGATAGGCCTGAACTAGCTCTGATGAATATTCCATCACTCTAACGCATCAGAAACAGCTGGCACTTGGCAAGGAATCTGGAATTATCAACAATTAACTTCAGATGCAACATTATATTGACCCGAACAAACATATTGACCCGAATTCAACATTTTGTGCCATTGGATAATATTTAACGTTGTCTCTTGCAATGCTAGATTTTTCCTAGCATTGCAATGCTAGGATTTTCCTTGTTCGCTCCCTCTCAAGAATCTGATTGATATCCTGAGCATTGTAATTCACTTCTATCCCAAAATAAGAAAAAATAGTTGGGTTGAACATTATTTTCTCTCACAGGGATGAAATAGAGAAGGTGACTAAAGTAGCTCTACTCAAATAGCCATTCATATCATATATCAGTAATGTCCTCCTCAATTCCTTATCAGTAATACAATTTAAAAAAGCATATTGTGAACATAATTGTAAAAATGTAGACCTATTCAAACATAACTCACAACCATTACCATCAAAAAGTGGATGTTTTGCAGTTAATTTGACAGAGCACCCCTTATTGATGGAATCAGGTCTTCTTAAGGTCTGAATACCTTGTGAATTACAGGGAATAACTTCTTTTGGGGTTTATATTGACTTTCCAATGAAGGAACAAATGTTGGTGCATTAAAATTCCAATGGTTCATTATTTTCGCTTGAGGTAGTGAAGAGGATTTCATCGAATTACTGTTAAAAACAGTTTTATTTGTAACCATGGCCAAACCATTTGCAGATTATCATTAGCCGTATTACCTGTAGCCCTTTTTGAATTTTCTATTCCATCGTAGGATGTGCTTGGAGTGCTCACTGATGACATGATAGAGGGATCACGCATCTTAGGAAGGTGTTTAATCATTCCTGTCGTTTCAACTATATTGGTGTTACAAGTTCTGCTTTTCTTATTACTTGGTTCTGGGCACTCCTGAGGAGTGCTACATATTTCAGTAAGAGAGTTTCTTTTAGATCGACTTAACTCAATATCCTCATTAACTAAACCAGTTGCGGCAATACTTAATGGTTCTACAGTTGCAGGTTTTACTGAATTCTCTTTATCTTCTAGTTCAATAATATGATTTAGAATAGAGTCGTGATTATTGATGATAGAGGTTTGTGAAGCAACTGATGTTAGTGATACAGGTGGTTTGGGTTTAACCTGTGTCATCAATAACTTTTGAGAGTTTTTTAGTACATGAACACCATTATCCTTCATTAAGCCACAGTTGGATTTAAGATCACTCAGGCTTTTCTGAAGAATTTTGATCTTATCTTCTAATTTAGACATATTTTTCAATAGAAGAGCGTTGTTCTTACTGTTAGACACCTGAGCTGTTAACACTGCATCAAGTAGTTTTTCTTGACATACAATTTGTCCTGAAAGTAAAGCTGATAGACTTTCTTTTACTAAATGCATTTCAGTTACCAAAAGATGTGATAAATGGGGAGGAGAGGAACCAATTTCTCCTTGATTGTCTTTTGCAACTGAAATCATTGAGGCGGAAGGATTCAGCCACATATCACTAGTATGAACTGATTGGACAGCAACAGCAGAAGTAAGTAACTGTGGGTGAACTGGAGTCATAGGTTTATCAAACAAATTGATACTAATATCGATACCATTGCTGGGCACCGGTGACGGTTGTACATCATTGTCAGAGAAAAATACAGCATCATTCTGGGAAATTATGTTAACCTTGGTGCTATTAAGCACTACTGATCGATCTGTGATATTAATTTTAAAATGATTAAGTACCACAGAGTGCTCCGTATTATCATGCATGAGTAAACTCCCATTATCAGGTGGTAATCCAGATCTAGATCTGTTTAGGCCATCATTAGTTTCATGCTCAGTATGTCTGTTGTCAATGGCTAAACGAGGTGAAAAGAATTTTGTTAGCGGGCCTAGTTTACAACTTATACCGTCTATTCGCTCTTTGCTAATTTTTAATCCAGCACGTTTAGATTTGACTCTGGCTGCAACAAGTTCAGAATTCACAGTATCCATAATATCAATTTAAAATCAACAATAAGAAAAAGGGAATACAAAAACAGTTAAAAAGGCGCAGAAGACGCCAAACAGTCCAATGGTCAAACAGTAACTATAATGCATCCACGCTTGCCCTATCACTGGATAGGGGGTGGTAACCAAAATTGTGCAAATTACAATTGTAGAGAGGTAGATAAAATGACTTGTACTGTGGGCACACTTTACTTCTATGGGACACAGCCACGCTTACTCTATCACTAGATAGAGGGGTGGTAAGCGAGTTTGTGCAAATTGCAATTTTGTAAAAGATAGATAAGATAACTCGTGCTGTGGCCACGCTAGCCCTATCACTAGATAGGGGGATGGCAACCAAAATTGTGCAAATTGCAATTTTGTAAAAGATAGATAAGATAACCCGTGCTGTGGCCACGCTTGCCTTATCACTAGATAGGGGGGTGGCAACTAAATTTGTGCAAGTTGCAATTTGCAGATGCATCAATAAAGTGACTCGTGCTGTAGCCACCAAATTTGTGCAATAACAAATTATGAAAAAGAGGATAAAGTGACTTGTGCTGTGGCCATACTTGACTTCCTAATTTCCAAAGGACAACAGATGGTAATAATAAGTTATCGCATTTTTGAAACTATCAACTTTAAACCATGAAAGAGTTAAATAGGCATAGAGTCCAAGTCCAAGACCGAAAAAGGGAGCACCTTAGTAAAACAGGGCGGGTTAAAAAAATTGAAAAATAGGAAATATGGCGGCAGAGTCAAAGGAGATGGAGTCACTGATGCAGTACCTTCAACCTCGTCCACTTCGGCCTAAGACGGCCAAAGACCATCTAAAATAGACTCTGTTTGACTCCGTGAGACGCCGAGGACGCCAACACTGCTACGCTCACCGCTGATTCCAGGAAGGCTTCTGAGGGTTTTTCGTGATAGAAATAACGTAACGTAACGTAACGTGATGACGTCGCCACGCAAGTCGAAGGCAAATCGTAATTCAAGAATCTTTGACGCACTGAATACTGGGAAATGTAGTTTTTGTTTTCCCCCAGCTTCCTGCGCACCAGTTGCTCGCCAAGTCCGCTTGAGGGCTCACTGCTCACCGCCGCTGCACACTCACGGCTCACGGCTCCAAAAACACTCAACCACTCCCGGAGATTGCTGGAAGGAAAAGACGAGGCAAGACAAGGTGCCCAACACGACTCTGCCTCCTCACTGCTCGGCGGCTTCACCGCTTCACCGCCTGCACCCGCACCTGCAATCTGCTGGTGCCTCGCAACCCTAGTGACTCGCAACCCTAGGGGGAGGGGGGCCGGGGGGGCCTGGGGCCCGGCACGAAGAGCTCGTGAAATTTACAGCAATCCGCTGACTGCAACCAGGTAGATGGAACTTGTATTGCCTGAGCCACCTGTGTTGTTTGTCTTTTTTCCTTTTCCTTTTCTTTTCTTCTTCTAGCTATCTAGCCCCCAATTACAATAAAGCAGGCCGGGTGAGAAGAATGCACCCCCATAATGACACAGAGAGCTCTGTCAATGTTGTCAATACTACTTTGCATGTGATTGGTTGAAAGCATTCAAAGGGACTTTTCACTCCGCCATGTTCAGTTTTTCTCGTGTTCTTACCTTCCTGAAGGCAAAAAAATGTTTTCAAGTAATATTTTGTGGTGTGTTTTTGATTGTTTACATAATCCTTGTGGCGATTGATACTAACTAACATCTTTTTCTCTTAGCCAGGGGCAGGGAGAAGATCCTTTGAATCAAGCAGCGGAACCCGCAAGAAGACAGCTATCAGCTGCGTCCCACGGTGCCTGGAGTAAGAAATAGAACCTGGGGGAGAAACGTCGTTTTCCTTTCAAGCTCCAGCCCTCTGGAACCAGCCCCAGAGGTAATTCCGAAGACACTCACCAACACCTGGCTGTTCATCTCCACAAGGGACGGCGGGGGCTTCAAACTGGTTCAGGGTGATTACAGCTGAAGAATGGCCGACTTACTGAAACTCAACTTATAGGACTAACGAAATCATATAAGTCGAGTTTCAGTGGGATGCCCTGCCCTAACCGCCCTCGTGCACTAGCCCCACACCCTCCGCATCTCTAAGCAGGGGGTTAAAACCCCCCTACACCCTCCTCAGGCACCCCCCACTCTCAGGACTACGTTAAGCAGAGGCATAAAACCCCCTGCACCTCCCCCTCGTGCACCCAAACTATTGTCAGGGAAGCTGTAAGCAGGGGGGGTAAAGCCCCTCTACACTTCCCTCTCGGGCAACCAACCCGTCAACCCCCAACGCCGGGGCAGCTTCTCACCCCATGGCAAGCTCCTGTGCTGATTTCCTGCCCAAAGTGGCCCCAAATGAAATTATTTTATGCAGTAATCCCACCCCCCTCCAAACCATAAGAGATAATTTAAATAAGGTGAGTGTGCCTAAGGTGCAAGGGAAAAGGCGTGTTATGCTAAATTGTACCAAAAAAGTTGGAAACACCCGGAATGGCACACTGACGTCGGCAAACTGTGCTCAGAACACAGTGTGTCAGGCTGGGAGACGGCACCGCCGGGCCAGGGTTCTCTTTAACATCGCAAGATTAAATGCTTTAAACCTTCTTTCCTCTGCCCCTTCTTCTCTTGGCACGTGGGATGCTAATGCTAAGGGGGCAATTTGTGTTCATATTTTGTTTGTCTTGTGCCTCAGGGCAGTTGGAACAGCCCCGAAAGTCGGATTACGGCTCCTGGGCGCCATACAACTGAAGGTTAACATAACATAACAGGGATTATGTAAACAAAAATCACATCACAAAATGGCTGATGCCAGGGAGAGAGTGTAGATATTGGAAAGTAGTCAGATTAGCTGCCTTGAAAATTAAAACAAACGAATTGCATTCAGGAAGGTAAGAACGTTTAAAAAAAACTAAACATGCTGGAGTGAACTGTCAGTTTAATGTGTTTTGAGCAACACCTCTGTTTATTTTGTGATGGCTGACTTAATTCTGATAGCAAATGGAATGCAGAGTTGTGTCTCAGGATGCCACAAACGTTACAGAAGTTGCATGACGTGAACTAAGAACCAGGTATCTGATTGGTAAAGCAACTCTTCACTTTGCCTTTAAATCTTTTCTGTTAAGTGCCTGCCTTCATGCTATGTTTCCTCTTCAGAAGTGCAGAGGAAATAAATATTACAATGTAACACATGCAACAGATATTGTTTCAGTAGTTAGTCACTCCATAAATTGGCTCCAGCCAAGGGGAGAAAATCAAGCACTGAAAAGTAATGTTATGCGATGACTTGAAAATTAAAATAAGGGGATTGCATTCAGGCAGCTAAGAATGCTTAAAAGAAAAACTTTAAGGGACTGATTTACTAAGCAGTTACGTGCTGTCTTAATTTTAAGTTTGGTCTAACTCCCATTGCTGTCAATGGGAGTTACACCAGTCGTAAAATGAAGGCAGCAGGTAACTGCTTTGAGGATCAGCCCCAGCTTCTGGTTGTAGCCAAAGGAAGGATGCATGTGTGTTACAGCCTCTTATTCAGCAAGCCTGTTATGTCACTGGGCTGTAGAAAACACATTCTGACTGTCCTGTAGCAGAGAAGTAACCAGGGATGGTCTGACTCCAAAAATAGGCCTGGGGGGAAAAATCAAGAGGCCCACCTGCTGTGCATATGTGTCATGTGTGAGGCTGTGGGCTGCACAGAGGGTACTGGTAAAATACACCGAAAAAATAATACAGAAATATTTCACACCAAAATATTTCGGGATTATATTTCTGGGCGGGGGTCTGAGGGTTAGTTGCACTTGGGGGAAGGGGTATCCCCCCCCACCCCGCATATGTAGGTGTTCCAAAATTCGGTGTAAAAACTTTGGTGTAAAGACATAGATCCGCGCAGAGTGGCACCCCACAGCGTCATACCTACTTTTTTTGCACTAGCTGCAACTGCTGAGCTGAAACGGCATGGGAATAAGGACTCCAGGGACTCTGCATAGGACTTGCACCGGCCTAAATAGGACATGTACAGAACCAAACAGGCCATTTGGGGAACTGACCTCTCGAGAACATTCCCAAGTTACCCATAGACCAATCCACCACTGGAAGTGACATAAATCCCCGTAGTCCCAACACGTAGGCTCTCCAAACGGAACTGAGCAGTCGGGGCAATTGTAACTCTGATAGACTGTAACATTGATAATGAATTAATAGAGAAGGTTATGTTTTATCTGGGTAGATCAGACATGGGTGTGGCTAATACCAACATTTGAGAAGATAACTCTGCTCTTAATGACACCTTGGTTTAATTAGGATAAGGACACCCAGTGGCCATGCATGTAGACATTAGGATTACCCCAAAATGTCCTCTGCAGTGACGTAGAAGACCAACTCCCTCTTCCCCCTTCCCAGATTATCAACCACATTAATTCAGAAAAGCATCTCCATGGGCTTTCGTCTAGCCTTCAAAAACTGGAAATTGACTTCCACCACCATGTTTGGTGACTGGCTATCCAAAATGCATAAACTAGCGGAAATGTTTGTCCCCGGCACTTTTTAATCTTTATATGCTCCCCTTGTGTGAACTTCTCGACAACCTGAGTGTCTGCTTTACAAATTTAGCAGACGACACCCAATTGTGTTTATATCTTGCAGCCAATCACGCCATTGACTCGATAAGACGCAATAGAGTCTACGGCGCTATGAAGAGCTCGATGTCCAAATGTTGGATGAGCCTGAACTCGTCTAAAACCAGCTCCTTCTGGTGGCCGCCAAAAATGCTAAGATAAGGGATAAACCTGAATACTCTTAACTTTACAGTTGACGGCTTCGTAACCCTGTCCTAACTAAAGTAAAAACACTTGGAGGTTGTGATTGATACAGAGATTAATATGGAGGCACATGTTGAACATACTGTTAAGAGCTTGCAATATCAATATCCCCCAAAACTGCAGAGAGCAGCCAGACCGTTCATCTCAGGCAAGAACAGCGCTCTCATAGCCAGAGCCTTGATATTGTCGAAACTCAATTATTGTAACGCACTCCTGGTAGGTTGGACGTAGTGCGATACGATGCTGTTCGGATTGTCATGGGGGCCTCACGCAGATCCCATAGCATGAGTCTCAGAAGGTAGATTCACAGATTGCCTGCGGGTAACAGGATCAAGTTTAAACTTCTTTCTCTTGAATTTAAATGTCGGCCGAAGTCTTCTCCACCTTAGTTGGCTGACCAGATCTGCGGACAAGGATCTACTAGTATGCCCCAGAATCAGGAAAGCCAGGGCAGGTGGCCGGGTTTTTCCCATACCTAGCAGCCAAGTCATGGCATGCCCTGCCCGTCCTTTTGAGAAAGACTGCCCTGGAAGTCGCTTTTAGATAAGCAGTAAAAATAGCCCTGTTTAATTAATAAGCCTTACCACCATCTTGCGATACTGCTTCAGTTTTTATCGCCCGTTGGTAGCCTTTTTTGTGCTGTTGTCTCATCCTGTGCTTTGTGCCCTGACTGGTGTCTTTCTGTGCGCGCTGATGCCTGCGGGCATACAGCACATTATAAAAACACAAACAAATAAATATGTAAATAAATAAATAAATAAATGGGAAAAATTGCCTACCCTTCAAGAGGTCGACTGACTGGACTTTTTAACTTTACTTTAATTAACGGTTTAACGTGCCACACGCCCATAGGCCTCAGGGCACACAAAACAAAACAGAACGAAGAGACAGAGAGCAGGAAGCACACTCAGGTAACGGCAATTAACGCTTTATGGAGTGATTTTCTGGAATGCAACTGAATTTGTTCATGACCAAAATTCTCACATTTATTTCCTTTAGAGGAGATCACTAAAGTATGATATTAAGGCAGTGCCCGGGCCTCCTACCCCGAGAACAAACATCGCAAGTCATTTGACTTTTGAATGACTTTTCGCTCATGGAGTTTCAGAACCTCCAGGTCACGCTGTTTTCAGCTCCTACAGGCACCATCTTCTCTCTCTCACTTCGCGGCTCCAACTTGGCTCTGGTGTTGTGTCCAACCTGGGGACTGATTCAGTGGCAACATAGCATCTCTCTTCAGAGTGCATGCTTCACAGCGTGCTCTTTGCTGATAGATAATATGTTGCCACTAAAGCAGTCCCAGCCCCAGGCTGTGCAGGTAGATACAATGTTGCAATGGACCAGTTCCCAGGTCGGATACGATAACAGAGCTCGGTTGGGGCTGTACAGTGAGAGAGAAAATGGTGCCTGTCGGAGCTGAAAACAGCGTAACTTCGAGGTACTGGAACGTCATGAGAGGAGAGGTATTTATAAGTTAAATGAATTGGGGTGTTTGTTCTGGGGGAGCGGGCCTGGAATCTGCCCTAACCTCATTATTTTGGAGTTCTCCTTTAAACTGTGAAATCCTGATATTCTTAACAAAATATTTGATTAAAAAAAGAAAAAAACACCCGGTAGTGGTCACCTAAGTTTATTAAATGCCCTACGGCAAAATGGCCTAGGGTGCAAAAATAGAGATAAGGAGAGAAGAAACAATTTACATACTGAATGTAACAAAAATGTATGCACAGTGATACTAAGCACGTGCCAAAGCACTAGATCCATATGGAAGGATCATAAAAGGGGGCAGTTAATATAGGATAACGTCCTGGACTGCGCCCGCCTTGTCTGAAGGCAGACAGGCTTTCTTCAATTCAATTCAAAGTAATCTTTATTTGGCAATTAAGTCTTAAAGATACAGAAAATCATACAAGAGAAAAAGGAAAAGTTCACATACAGTTAAAATGAAAAGATTCCGTTAAAATTTAAATTCTTAAAATAAAGCAGTTTAACAACACAGGATTCTTTTACAAAATGTATGACTTTCAACACGTCATTTAGTGAGGAGACATTCAGAAGTTTTCTAATCAGCCAAGCGTCATTGGCTGGCTCAGTGGCAGTAACCAATTCCGACAACCATCGAACTCTGAATTTTTCATGTAGTACACAGTGTAGGAAAAAGTGCATAGTGGTGTCAAGGTCTCCTGAGTTACAGGGGCATGATCTTTTATTTTTTGGCACATTCCATTTGGGACCCAGATGCTCCAAGGTTGGGAGGATACCCAACCAAATTTTCAGGCTTTCTTCATTTTCTGACTCGTTGCCTTTCTTAAGGGTAGTGGGCTATGTACTTGGGTGAATCCCAAAACAATTCTATACCCTCCTTCCCTGAGCTTCTCTGTCACTGTCCCCAATATTCCACAAAAGTTTAGAGTTTAGTGTGCCAACCTACACTATCTTTAATAAATATAATTGGCATTGGCAGTGAATGGCACAGTGAGGCATTACAATGTGTATCCTACTCAGAGGTGAGGCAATCATTGAAGAGAATGCACGGAATGTTTTAATTTGGGATGTTCGCTTTTATCCCTCTGTTCTTAGCTTTACTTTTTAAATTTTTTTTATTTTTTCCATTGAGTCTGTCCCCGACGAGCAGTTCAATATGCCCATAGAATCGCTTTATAAAAATGTTTTAAATAAATAAACAAATAAAATAAATAAATAAATAAATAAGGAGTTCCTTACAAGAGACCCCTTTTCAAATTGGTGGTTTCGAGGTGTTCCCAAATTGGAAAAGATCCTCTTGTAATGGACTCTCAATTGGTTCCCGTCAATGTTTGACTCGCCAAACAAACACAATTGCCTGAAGTGTTGTGTCAATTGAAACTTACACCGATGAATTTGTAAAAATGGTTTTAATAATGTGTCTTGTTATGTATTTTTTGTGGACACACTTGTGTCGTGGCTCCCTTAACAGATGTCTGCTTTTTTTGGTCTGCTTTTAATACCTGTGTGATTTTGTTACTAATAAAGATTTTGATAAAAGAAGAAATGATTCTCCCAAATTATATATTTTTAATAGGAACTGCTGTGTTGGGCATGATTGAATTTAATGCCATGACATGTGGTACATTTGATGGTATATTCTGTAATCTTAATTGACCCCATATGTCAGATATACCTTGGGGTAGCCTCTTGTTTGTTGAGATAAACAGTCCATCTACTACACGGATGAGACTAAGATCTTCACCGATGAAACAGGCATCCCTACCCAAAAATTGTGGTAAATTCCAGGAAACCTAAAAATCCTCTACACCACCAGACGCAGAATTTCCTCTGCCACCAGAGGAGGGACCTAACCCAGATCTCCTAACAGAATGTCCTCTATCTGGGGCAGGATAATGGGACGGTCGACGTGCCCCAGGTAACAGGCCTGAGAAGAAAATCTGCCACAATTGGATTAGAACCCTGGGGAGCATCAGGAATGGAGGAAAGGCACAATGTACCCCTGGAGTCCACTGCTGCTGAAAGGCATCTGACGCCAGTGCCGTCATACCCCGGGGCCAGCTGTAAAAGAGAGGAAGCTGGGAATTTAACCTGCCTGCAAGCAGGTCTGCTTGGAAGGATCTCCTCTTGGCCTTTAGAGCCTCAAACACCTCAGGCAAGAGGCGCTAATGTCTTGGAAAATGTGGTGGTCTCACCACTTTTATGGTGAGACCACCAGTCCGCAGCCACATTGGATATGCCTGGGATATTCGTTGCCTGGAGGGATATCCCAGGAAAAGCAAAACATACCTTCCTGATTGCTATGCCTTTTGTTATACTGTTTTAAGCGATGTCACATGACTACTTTGCAATGCCTGCACGCTCTCTCTCTGGATTCAGCCATTTCATGGTGTGATTTGCCGTTGTTTACATAATTCTGGAGGTGTTTAATACAAAGTAACGCCTTTTCCCATTGGCGGTGGTGAAGAGTGAAGAAATGGTTACCTTGTATCCAGCACCACAGGTATTTTGCAAACAAAATCTCCCCACGAAATGGCTGATGACAGGGAGGGATTGCGGACACTGGAAAGCAGTCATATGAGATGACTTGAAAAAATGAAAATAAAATTAATTGCGTTCAGGGCGGTTCGAACACTTCAAAAAACTTACCCTGGTGGAGTGAACTGTCCCTTTAATTGCAGTAGAAATCTCAGCTACAAGCACATTTTTCTTGAATGTGCACTGTCAATGTTGCTGAAAAGGGTGCTTGAATGATTGCATTCTAAATATTTTCCTCTTAGTGCCTTTTAGTTTTTTTTAGGAACAAATTACTTGGATTTCTGCTGTAGCTGACAGTGGAACATCTTCTTAAAGGCCCTGGCAGTAATGTGCTCAGGCAAGCCTTCTGGGAAACTGGCCAATCAGTGCAGCCAGGAATGCGGTAATGCAAATCAGTCTCAAATGTGTGTCTTCATTCTCTGAAGCTCTGGATAAACAAACTCAGTTTCACAGTTTTTTCTCAATTAAGACAGTAAGAAGCATAAGAAAAATAGGCCTCACCCTCCAGGGTAGGAAAGCTTAGTCTCTCCCCAGCAGTAGTAACAGTCTGTACTGCACAACAGTAAAGAGAAAAGATTTCTTCTGAAATCTGACCAAAATATCCAAAAGTAAGCAAATCTCATCCCAAAGGTCTCCCTATGAACTGCTTGAAGCAGAGAAAGATTCTGAGCTGATTTCCTGTGGGAGCTGGTTCCCTGTGGAAGGTGATCATACTGCCACCTAGTGGTGGGGTAGATGCAGCACTGCAGGAGCATGGGGAGAAAGGAGCTGTGTGCATTGCACTACTATGGTATGTTTACCTATCCATGTAAACCTTTCTACTTCTCCCAGTCTGTATATTACAAACCAGCATGTGAATCTATGAAAGATGACAATACAGGAGATGCATGGGTTTTCCATTTAATGCTAGTAAATATGTAACACTGCTAAGTGTGTGCCTCTGGTTGTCAGTACACTTCACAAACAGCTGGCAATGTTATCTGCACTACAGCCAAGTGGTGGCTGTGTAGTTAAGGTTCTTGATGATGGGTGGCAGTATTGTAAAAGGCTCGATTAAGCCAAGAAATTAATATAACTGTAGTGAAGATTCGGCGTTTAGTGCCTGATGAATTGAGGGCTGCTCTAAGTGCAGAGGCCAGTAGGGTTGCTAAACCCTTTGGCAACCCTTTTGGCCTCTTAGATCACTTCAGGCATGACACTTGCCACAAGTAGTTGTCAATGCATTGTCCTGATGAAGGCGGTTTAATCATCACCTGCCGAAACATGTTGACATCTCTCCAATTCTTGACAACACCTGAAAAACAAGTTTGTCATTGGCTCTCTGCAATTGTTTCCTGGACGCCTTGCATTTATAATTAAGTGTTCTGTGGCCAGTGGCACTCAGGCCTATCTTTCAAACTGTATACATTGTATAACATCAACAGTCTACTGTCTTGGCCATGCCTGTTCCTGAAGAATGGTGTTAGGGTTTGATGTTAACATCCCTTCTCCCTCCAAGTCAGGACCAAAAAATAGAAACATTGCTTGCTGTGTAAAGATTAGGTTGTTTGATTAAACTGTGTTTCGGTCACCAGTCAGGACCCAGAATGATACTCACCTAGTTTAGGTTTTGATTTCTTGCCGACCATGACTATAGTAATAGAAAGTTCTGATGGTCTGGCATTTGTTAGCATTTAGAAGCTTTTTTAAAAAAATCAGTACTGATGCATTGTTTTGTATATTTTCTGATTCCCCCCAATCAGTATAAGGCACCCCTGGGAAAAAACTTATGTTATTTATGTGACCAACCCCCAGTAGAGCTCCATGGTCTACTAAAAATGGCAAAAGCTGAAAAGTGTCCTGGACCCTATTGCATCAGACCAGAAATAATAAAATACACTCCTGGCTGGTGGGCGCAGATCACGCGTGCCTAGAAAAAGGCCATTATAATTCTGAGAAAGACGCCTGTTTCATGCGCCACTGCAATAATTATTCCCCTATTTAAGAAAGGAGATAATATGAATCTTAATAGCTACAGACCAATTGCCCTTACAGATGTCCTAGGAAAGGTCTATGCAAAATGAATCCTGAAAAGGGTATTGGATTGGGCTACAGCGAATAACAAAATTCAAGTTTTCCAAGCTGGGTTTAGACTGGGACACTCAATTGTCGACCAATGTTTGACCCCTGCGTACTTGATTGATATGCAGGTGAGGTCAAGTGGGACGAAACTTTATGCTACCTTTCTTGACCACGCTAAAGCCTTTGGTACTGTTGACCGGAACAATCTCTAGTCCCATTTGGAGAATATTGGATTGGATAAAGTTCTAAGTGGTCTACAATGGTACCAGAGCAAGACTGAGGGTTTCTGATGGAACGCAGTTATCTGACAAGGGGGGTAAGGCAAGGATGTGCTATTCCTCCAATCCTTTTTTGTTATTTGTAAATGATATCGAGTGTGCCGCTTCTAGAGGCTCAATCACTTCACCATCTGTCGGCAAAATAGTAGTTGATATGCGACTGTTTGCTGATGATACTGCCCTTATAACTTTAACTCGGAAGAGTTTACAAGCAAACTTAAATAGAATTTCAAGCGATCTTGATGAAAAAGGCCTAACCATAAACACCGATAAGACCAAGGTAAATATCTTCCAACCGGGAGGATTTAGGAAACAAAGACTGTTACTTTCTGTTGCAAGAGCCAGCGGAAATGGTAAAAAAATATAATTAATTAGGCATTCTATTCCCAGCCAATGGTAACTGGAGAGCACAGATAACGCTTGTTGAGGCCTAGTGCAGAATGACTCTGAATGGGCTGTTGAAGTTCCATTTCAAATATGGCGGGGAACAGGTTCTACCTTGGCGAGCGGTTATGCTTCTGTGTGGTTGCGAAACATGGGGTGGGACAAGTTGTATATCTCCGAACAGGATACAAAATAAATTCATGAAAACTTTGTTGGGTGATGGGCAAGCTGCCCTGAGTGCGGCAACGCGACTAGAACTCGAACAATCCTCTATTAAGTACCAAATAGATCTACGCCAAGCCCAGTATTTCTTAAAAAACAAACAACGTCCCTCTGAAAACTTTATAATAAGCGACCTATTTAAATCGTTTGTGACGTTTATGCGTCAGTATTTCCCGTCTCTTTCAAGTGTGTTGGCTACACTTAACTATTGAAGGTGTTCTGAGCTCTGGGACAACAAACACATCTAACATTTGTTCAAATAAAAAAGATTTTAGTTTTAAAGAGCACAGTCAGCCTCATTATCATCCTCATTATGAGTTTTGCTTTAGACGTAAAATTTCAGTAAATTCTGCCTGATTATGAGTTTACAATGAATTTCAGGTTCAAAGAGGGTTTTACTCAAACTCATAATATGGGAGTTTTTACACAGGCCCTTGCGTATAGTAGAAGCACCTGTATTATGAGTTTGAGTAAAACCCTCTTTAAACTTGAAATTCATTGTAAACTCATAGGGCCTGATTACGAGTCATGCGGTAATTACCGCATGACTCGTAATTAGGCCCAAGATCAGGCAGAATTTACTCATCTTTTACCAATAAAGCAAAACTCATAATGAGGCTGTATGAGTTTTGTTTTAGTGGTAACATTTGAGTACATTCTGCCTGATTATGAGTTTACAATGAATTTCAGGTTCAAAGAGGGCTTGACTCAAACTCATAATACGGGTGCTTTTACTATGCACAAGGGCCTCTGTAAAAATACCCGTATTATGAGTTTGAGCAAAATTCTGTTTGAACCTGAAGTTCATTGTAAACTCATAATCAGGCAGAATTTACTCAAATTTTATGGCAAGAGGCACGGAGGCTCATATTATGCCATAAACTAA
>JAVSBX011226549.1:0-14888 GCA_033119125.1 Desmognathus anicetus
ATCATTACCTGGAATTGCATAAAGTCACCGCATAGCGCATTTATCATCGGGCTCCCTTGGCTGAGACGACACAATCCATTTATAAATTGGGAGATGGGAACCGTGATGTTCCATTCCGCCTTTTGTTACAAGAACTGTTTTTGCGATACCGCCTGGTCCAATGCTGCATGGTCAATGGTACCTGACTCTACTCAAATGGCCTCTAGTTCGATTGGTGCCATTCTTCCGGAAGAGTATTTAGGCTTTTCACAGATATTTGATAACCCAACCGTCAAACCTCTGCCGCCCCATCGATCGTATGATTGTCGTATTGACGTGAAACCCGGAGCCATCATACCATTCGGACGTATGTATAATCTGTCCCAACAGGAACGTCTTGTACTTCGTCAATACCTGGACGAGCACTTGGAACAGGGACTTATAGTACCCTCATATTCTTCTGCCGGAGCCCCTCTCTTCTTCGTGAAGAAGAAGACAGGGGATCTTCGCCCATGCATCGACTACCGTAACCTTAACTCAATCACCATTCGGGACGGATATCCGCTTCCTCTCATTCAAGACATACTAGACGCAGTGACAGGCGCTACCCTCTTCACGAAAATAGATCTACGTGGCGCGTATCACTTACTTAGAGTCCGCACGGGAGATGAGTGGAAAACGGCATTCAGGACCCCTTTTGGTCTATTTGAATATAGGGTCATGCCGTTTGGACTAGTCAATGCCCCAGCCATTTTCCAACGGTTTATGGATTCCATTTTTTCAGATCTCTTAATGTTTTCGGTGATTGTCTATCTAGACGATATCCTCATCTTCTCGTGTACTAAGGAAAAACATCAGTTGGATACTAAAGAGGTACTACATAGGTTGAGTCAGAATAATCTTTCTAGTAAACTTGAGAAGTGTGCGTTTGCCCAGGCTGAGGTAGACTATCTAGGCTTTATTTTGTCTGCTAACGGGTTTCGCATGGACCCTCGGAAGGTGGTTTCTATATTGGAATGGGAGACACCTACCTCGGTCAAGGCGATCCAACGCTTCTTGGGTATCGCGAATTATTATCGGAAATTTATATGCAATTTCGCTGCTCTTACCACTCCTCTCACTCGGCTTCTACGCAAAGATGTCCCATTTCACTGGAACCCAGAAGCACAACAAAGTTTCTGTTCTCTCAAGGAGGCTTTCACCACCGCACCGGTGTTGATACCACCTAACGATTTAGAGCCATTTGTGGTAGAGACAGACGCCTCTAATCACGCATTGGGGGCTGTTCTCATTCAGGTCTCCTCAGACGGAGAAGAACACCCCGTGGCTTACTACTCTCGACAATTACGTGATGCAGAAGTCAACTACTCTACTATTGAGAAGGAGTTACTGGCCATGAAGGTAGCCTTGTCCGAATGGCGACATCATCTTCTTGGTGCTCGTCACAAGGTATGCATTCGCACTGATCATAAGAACCTTAGTGTGCTACGCAACTTGGATTGTCGAAATAGCCGACAAGCCAGGTGGGCATTTTTTCTCGCTCAATACGAGTTCGAAATCACCTACATCCCTGGCTCCAAGAACATTATCGCAGATGCCTTATCTCGTCGTTTTACCATTGAAAACGATGATGAAAATTCTTATCCTAGTTTTTTTAGTCCGGAGGTTCCCATCATAAACAAACTGACCACTTGGGAACAGTTCTCTCAGGGAGTACGTTCTGATCTTGACGACGATGACGTTATCCAGTCCTATTTAGCTAAGGATGGTTTTCGCCTATCCAACCAGATGCTTTATTATCAGGATAAGGTGGTTGTTCTCAACCCTACGAGACAGAGAGAGATACTGGAAGTCAGCCATGATCATCCCGTAGCCGGGCATCGGGGGGTCCTTAACACCATTGAATTGATAGAACGCCAGTACTGGTGGCCTGCGATTAAGAAGGACGTTCACGCCTTTGTCTCCGCCTGTCCCATATGTGCACAGGCCAAGATTGTTCCGGGAAGGCCGGTGTGTAAATATATTCTTTCTAGGCCTGGGAGCCATTTTGTATTAAGAAGCCATTTTGTGTTAATCATTACATGTATGAGCCTTAGCGGCCTCCCGCTGCACGCACTTCTGTTTGCTCGCCACTTGAACCACGACCCAGTCAACTGTGTACGTGTTTGCACAATGTTCTAGGCCTAGAGCCAATGTCATTAGCACTGTTTATTCTACAGTGGCCTTGTCCCTTGGCTCACTTACGCACCAGCATTTATCATTTACTTCTGACACTGAAATGTATTTTAGTTAAACAATTGATAAGTGTCCTGTTGACTGCATAGATACATTTCCTGTAGGTTTTAGAGATAAGTTTCCTGAAAGCTGAGCACACAGTGTTGAGTGCCAAAAATAATGGTTAAAACGGGAGCACTCTGTATCATCAGCAGTTCACTCTGACTATCTCCTAGGAGAGAGAGGCTTTGTGGGCTCCTTTCGCGAAAGCGAAATAAAGTGTATTTGGTTTGTAAACTAACGTGTCTGCATCTCTCTTTTTAGAAGGCCCGTGATTGAGATTAGAGATCAACAGCTGGCGACGGTCTGGTGGGACCCGGTGTATCGGCCCCTTCGGTGTTTCATTGAAGGACTGCGGAGGGAGCAGCTCTGTCAGCGACTGTACCGGGGCCCCAAACACCGCGCCTTTTGTGCGCTCTTGCGCTACCCTCGCTGGACGGAGGGCACCCCCCTCTGCAGGCCAGAGGCCGCACACCGCGGTCCGAGGATCCACTGGTACCGAGGGAGAGCAGCACGTGTATCAGGAAGGGCTACCTTCATAATTCGGTGAGTCTGTTGCCTACAAGTAATTTGTGGTGTGGTGAGACCACTGTAATCTTGTAGTTTTGAATTTGATAGACGTCTTTTGTTTTGAAATATTGAATTTGGGTTTTGTATTTTGTGTGTACACAATGGGACAGTCCTTTTCCCGCCATAGAGCTCTGGCGCAACTTAAGTATGGTGATCCGTCGCCCCCAGAGGGAACGCCGGCGCACCATATGGCGGTTACTTATGGAATTGGTGCTAATTTGTTTCATGATGTTTGGAGTAAGGCTACAAAACGATCTCTTGAACATGCTTGGCCAAAACATGGGTCTTTTAATTTGGATGATATTAGCCACTTAGAATCTGTACTTATAAAACAAAAAGCACGCCCAGCTGCCTTTGAAGCCCTTAGAGATTGGAGGAAGGAGGCCACTAGGTTACAGGTTAAAAAGGAGAAAACAGAAAGAAAGCGATTGGGGAAAAGCTTGCATGAGAAAGAACATGATGAGGCAAAATTAGTAAATAAATTAAAAGCAGATCAAAGTGAGAGGGAAATGCGCCAGGAAATACGACGCACAGAAATGAAGCGCGGTGCTATGTATCCCATTCTAGACAAATATGCACTTGAAGAAGACGAAGACCCCATTATTAGGGAGATACTTGAAAATAATACTCCCTCTGCCCCACCCCCGTACTATAGGGCCTTGCCGGTGGATCAGATTGACCCGGTGGTGGACCCTGTACCGCCGGTGGCTGACGTACCGGCAATGCCCTCTGTGTCAGTACCAGCCCTTGTGCCTGAAGCAATGGCACCACCACCTCCAGCACCACAAGGTGCACCAGTAATTAGCAGGATAACGATGGGAATGGTTGATCAGGAGGAAGTGGAGGTGTCCAGGAAACTTAGGAGGTTTGACTTAACAACGGCAGTTAAGGACGCATTGGATGAACTGGCTCTTGCCCTAGTGAAGGATGAAGTGAGTGGGGACACATTTGACCGGTTAAGTGATTGTGATAAGGCTGAATTTCGGTATGTAGTAAGACGGTTTGGCGAGGAAGTGATTAAATGGTTTGGGGAAATGCGCAAGGCCCAGGCGCCCGGTAGTGTAAAACGGGACATTCATGAGTTGGATACTACCGTTACGCGCCAGGGACTGTGGAAACTCTTTGATAACATTGCTGATGTGTATACACTAGAACTGAGTAATGTTAAGCAGGAGGAGAATGAATTGGCAATAAAACAGAGTATGATTGTGTCACAAATGTCTAGTTGTAGGCCGCCAATTAAAGAAATTGCTACCAAGGTATTGGCGGGAGACTTTACATTAGATGGTTTAATGGCACTGTTTAACACTCACACTCTGGTAATGCGGTTTTTGTTGGTGGAGGAAATGGTATTACAGTGGGAAAAGGAATTGGAAGAAGTGGGGGAACAATTTCCTATGGCTTTGGTGGAAGTGGGCAAGGTGGTTAAGGGGGACACCTGTAACTTGCTTATGGGCGATCCTGCGCGTGGTATGGGTGTGGTGAATAAACTAATGCAGAAAATATTTAAGGCTCGGTTTGTTAATGAACCTGATAAAATGATTCCGTGTAGGGAGGTGACACCAGTTTTAGTGAAAACAGAAGGCGGAGCAGATGGGAACTATGAATTACAAAAGGTGTTTGTGCATGTACCTGTCACTAGAAATGAACTTGCTCAGATTAAAGCCCTCATTCCTGATGCCAGGGAGAACCCAGGAAAATTTTATAAGGAAATGCGGCAATATTGCACAGCTACCACTTTGACCTTGTCCGATATTGACACTATATTTCCCGCCGTGTTGCCACCCGAGATATGGCTTACATTTAGACGCGTAGATCAGGAGGGCCTCGGGGGCACATGGGCACATCTGAAACAATTAGACGAGGGTAGAGGAGCAGGGGCCTCCCCTGATGCTGTTATTACCCGACTGGCCCTTGCCATCCTTGATAAATTGGCAGCCACGGTGCTCCCGGAAAAACAGGTTCGATGGGATAAATTTACCGCATGCACTCAAAACCCTGATGAAACAGTATTTGAATATTTTACTCGTTTTGAAACAAATTTTATGCATCACAGTGGTCAGGATTTGACACAAAAATCAGGACAATGCATCTTTACTGATGTCTTTGTGCGTGGGCTGAGGGAGCCCATACAGAAAGCCATCCGTGATGCTGAAAGCACGTGGCCCCAGTGTGCCCCTGATGCCATCCTAAAAATGGCACAATATTATGAAAGGCAAATTGGTGCGGTAATTGAAAAGAAAAAGAAAGCAGAGAAGGATTTAAAGACTAGGGTTCTATTACAGCAGTTACACCAGCAGGGAGCTTGGGGTGAGAATTTCCCCCCGCAGAACCCCAGGGGACGTGGTGGTATGCGGGGTGGTGGAGTGGGACGTGGATGGCAGCAAATTGGTTTGAATCAGTGTGTATATTGTAAACAGGAGGGCCACTGGAAAAACGAATGCCCGGTGCTCCAACAACGTAGCGCTGGCCAAGGGTTCAGGCAATTCTCTCGGGGTACGCCACCAGCAAGGGGTGGCCCAAGCAGGGGTAGGGGACGGGGACAGGTGTTTTCCGGCCCTAGCAATGTGTTTAATGATCCTGGTACTGGTGGGTCTGCTTTCCAAGGTGCTTATGTTAATGAGGATTTCGCGTGCGATGATGAGGAAGATATTTTAACGTTTACATGAAGTGGCCGTGGTGACAGTACTGAGGCGGTGCCAGTACCAGTGAACCAGTCGGGCCCATATGTCGATCTGGTTGTTGGTAATTTGCCCCCACTTAAGTTCTTGGTTGATACTGGAGCACAAAACAGCTCCATTGATGCTAAGGCCGCCTCTGGACTGCCACTATCGGGAGAAAAGAAAACGTCTGTGGGATTTGGGGGCACTCCAATCGTTACACCCATTACTCGCACTGTGCCTGTAGCGTTGGGCCCTGCTCAGGCTGATGTTCCTTTCCTGCTTACAAGCCAGTGTCCCGAAAATTTGATGGGTTTGGGCCTTTTGAAGGCAATGAATGCTACTCTCTATTGTAGTAATGATGGGGTGTTTATTACAGTACGCCCCAACAGACCCCTCCCTCGTTTCGTACAGGCGTTGGCGTTACCTCTTCCCCCTGAACTTGAACAGATACCTGCCCACCTGTGGTCCACGAGTGGTACCGACGTGGGGGTGCTTGACATTGAGCCCATTAAGATTAATGTAAGGGAAGGTGTGGCATACCCTCGAGTGCACCAGTACAAAATTTCGGCTGAAGGTGAACGTGCCCTCATTCAAATTGTTAAGGATCTCATGACTAAGGGTGTGGTTGAGTAGTCCACTGACAGTCCTTGTAACTCACCCATCCTGCCCGTGCACAAGAAAGGGGACGATGCCATTCCTTATCGATTTATCATTGATCTTCGTGAAGTGAACAAGATTGTGATTCCTAGGTACCCAGTTGTCCCAAATATTACGTCTATCTTGACTATGATCCCTCATACTGCCACCTTTTATAGTGTTATCGATTTAAAGAACGCGTTCTTTAGTATACCCATCCATCCTGACTCTCGGTATCTATTTAGCTTTGTGTTGGCAGGCTGCCAGTTCCGGTTCTGTCGATGTCCCCAAGGATTTACAGAGAGCCCTGCGATCTTTAGTATGACACTTAAAAAGCAGTTGGATCAGTTACTAATGCCCCATGGTTCTGCCTTGATTATGTATGTGGACGACCTTTTGATTACGGGTGATACTAGAGAGATTTGTACTGCAGCTACTATACAAGTGCTGCACCACCTGGCTGCTAATAACCACAAGGTGTCCCTCAAGAAAATGCAGTATGTACAGTGCACTGTGTCTTACCTTGGCTATGTTTTGACAAAAGATGGTAGATACTTGTCCCCGGATCGTGTGGCCCTCATCAATGCTATGCCTTACCCCAAATCCTTTCGTGAGTTGCGTCAGTGGATTGGTGTGACGTCATATTGTAGACAGTGGATTCCCGAGTACTCTCTGATTGCTAGCCCCTTGTTGGTTATGTTGAAAGGTGAAAAAGACGCAGTGCCCTTTAAAAGTAATGCTAAACTTGAAGCTGCGTGTGATGCATTGAAACAGGCCCTGTGCACTGCTCCTGGACTCGGCACGCCCAACTATGACAAACCCTTTATTTTGTATGTGTGTGAGCAGCAGGGTTGCGTGTTGTCCGTGCTCGTCCAGGAACAGGGGGGTCGGCAGAGGCCATGTGGGTATTTTTCAAGCACTCTTGACGCGGTTGCTAGAGGCCTCCCTGCATGTATGAAGTCTGTGGCGGCTGCTGCAGTGTCAGTGAAACAATGTGAAGGTATTGTGCTTCGTCATTCCCTCATTGTAAAGGTGCCCCATGCGGTTGATGTCTTGTTGAATCGCACGCAGACCCAACATCTTACTGCTGCACGGTTAACACAATATGAATTGTTGTTGTTTGCCCCTAATGTTACTGTGGAGCGTTGTAATGTACTCAACCCAGCATCATTGTTGCCAGCTTTTGAAATTCAAATTGAACCTCCGTGGGCCCCTCATGATTGTTTGGTTACCATTGATGAACACCTCAGGGGGCGCATAGACTTGAAAGATACCCCCTGGGAGGACAGTGACGGGATTCTGTTTTGCGATGGGTCCTGCTTCCGACTACCGGATGGCACGGGAGTTGCGGCCTATGCCGTAACGACTGAACATGCGGTGGTTGAAGCAGCACCCATTCCTTATTCATCAGCACAGGCTGCTGAACTCATTGCATTAACACGAGCATTACTTCTCAGTAAGAACATAAGTGTTACGATCTATACAGACAGTGCGTATGCCCACGGGGTGGCCTTTTCGTTCGGCCAGTTATGGCGGGAGCGTGGATTTCTGACGTCACAAGGGGCCCCTATTAAACATGCTCAGCTCATAGCCCAGTTGCTAGATGCATTGCTGGCTCCAAGGAGAGTGGCGATCGTGAAATGCAGTGCCCACAAGAAAGTTACTGATTATATCGGCCAGGGCAATGCATTGGCGGACGCCACGGCCAAGGACACAGCTAGTAACCCCTTGGGCCCCGATGGTGGAGTGTATGTGGTTACTGTAAAGGATGCAGGGGATACTTGGTATATAGGTGATGCTATCGAACAAGTGAGACTGATGCAGGAAGACACTCCAGAAGAAGAAATCAAGGAATGGGAGAGGGAGCCGTCAAACAAAAAGGATGAGACCGGGTGATGGATCAATAAATGCACCAACCAATGGTTGTTGCCAAATGCTTATGTACCTATGGTGGTGGAAATGGCACATGGGAAGGCACACATCAATGACAAAGGGATTGTAAATATGTTAAAGCCTGTGTGGCAGAATGCAAACGTTGCGGCCTATGCCAAACGATGGGTTGCTAAATGTGTGGTATGTTTGCAACACAATGTGGGAAAAGGTGTTAAGGCCCCACAAGGGCACAGTGCAGGTGCTTTATGCAGTTACCCTTTTGAGATGATTTTCCTGGACTTTATTGAAATGCCCCCGTGCCAGCACTTACGCTATGCGTTGGTGGTTGTGGATGGATGGTCACGGTGGACAGAATGTTACGCTGTCAGGGATTGTACTGCAGCTACCACTGCTAAAGCACTTGTGAAAGAATATTTTGTAAGATATTCCGTGCCCAGTTGTATTTGGAGTGACAACGGTCCGCATTTCATAGCGGAAGTAATGCGCTTGGTGTGTGAGTGTTTGGGTATCAAGCAAAAATTTCACTCAGCACACCACCCTCAATCAGCGGGCATTGTTGAACGACACAACCAGACTTTGAAGAACAAAATTGCAAAAATCTGTGCCTCCACCAAATTAAAATGGCCTGATGCACTGCCTCTGGCCTTAATGAGCATGCGTATGACTCCAACAGGAACTCATAAGTTGTCTCCGTTTGAAATTATAATGGGCCGAGCCCCATCTGTATGGTCTGTGCCGAAACCAAAAAGCTTACGTGATGTTGATTATCCTGTATTACGGGAATACTGTATTGAGTTATCTCACAGGCTGTTTTTGATACACCACCAGGTACAGGCGGCGCGCCCCACATTGCCAGTGGATGGAGGCCACAAAATCAGGCCCGGAGCGTATGTTTTCGTGAAATCCTTCCAGCGCAAGAATTGCCTGGAGCCAAGGTGGAAGGGGCCCTTCATGGTTCTTCTGGCCACTCAGATGGCGGTAAAAGTTGAATCCAGAAAGCATTGGATCCATGTGAGCCACATCAAACCCGCCCCACCAGGCTTTGCATTTGACAGACACGAGAAATCTGACCTCCTCGTTCCCTTTGGGGACGGGCAAGACTACGAGTGGTCGATGGAAGAGAAAAAGTACATTGACCCCAACGCCCTAAATGACACCATTTTTGATTCTGGCCTCCTTCTCCCTCACCAGGCAACTCCAACTCACCGTTATAATCTGAGACCACGTGGGGTGGAGGCTACGTCTGGTCGCCAGTGAGAGTGGACTTGTTATTGGACCTTGTAAGCTTTCTATAGGGTGCATAAGGACTTTGCACAAGGCAGGGCCATAGCGAGCCTGAAGGATCAATCAACCTCGGGTGACACAAGCGTTAGCAACGGATGAACTTTGTAGGCCGTCGTGTGGCCGTGGCGAAAAGCGCCTAAACCGAACACTTTTGATTAAGCGTGTAGGGCTTCTTTGAAATCATGACCACCACACCTGAAGTAATTGAGCTGGTGCCCTTGGAGGATGGTAAGGAGCAGGTTAAACGGGCTCGTGTTAACCGCTATGGGTGCACTAGAAAAGAAAAAGTGATTTTCTCCTTCTTAGGTGTTGGGATTACTGTTGCTGCATGTATATTATTATGGTACCTGGAACATAGCGCTATTCTTCCTTTGCATTCCATGTTGCCTAAACCTAGTGTTGAAACGATACCTGCCGCCAAAAAGGTGGGAAAACTATGGGGTAACAGACCTCGGCCTGATACTGCTACTGGTGCTAATGAACACTTTTTGTTACAGCAGGATGAAAACATGTGGTCTTACTTAGCTACTAAGATCTTGAATATGACTAACTTTTGCTTAGAGGACATGCATAGCGCTACTGACTTGTTGGGTACTTGCTTAGTTGCTATCCCCACTCCCGCTCCAGTACTGCTTACAATATTCTCGCTTCTGTATAATGATACTCAGGTAGGAGAACATGATATTCGTAATGCTCATTTTGTGTACTATTTTGGCCTAGCTGGCTCTGATACTGACACTGTGTCTAGAGATATGGTTAGTATTGTAACGTATAATATCACCCAAGGAGATGTGTGCTACATTATGACCTGTGACCCCTCTCTTTCCCTCACCTGCAAGTCCAGATCCTCATCTGACCCCACCTCTCCTGATATTTTAACCATATGTAGCAGTAGAATGGATACGGATTGTGCAAATGTGTCGAATTCCCTTCAGTGCAACTCCACCATGATCTCCACCAGTTTTGTTCGGCATGTTAAACTTCCTGTGGGTTGGTTCTTTTCCTGTGGTAACATATCCTACTCGTATATCCCTGCTAACCTCACGGGTGGCCCTTGCACTTTGACTCGAATGGGGGTGAGGATATTTCCTCGTCACTTAGTAAAAGGTAGATATGTGCGTAGCACACCACACATGCCACAACTGCCCCCTGATTGTGATTCTGAAGTAAAATTATTATCAAATACCGAGGTGCTTGGCCTCGCTGTGTCCCTAGTTGGTGTACCAGGTTTGGCCGCAGGTGGATATAAAGCACTTAAGAAATTAGCCTGCCTGGTAGTTAAGGGCCTGAACCATACGTCTCAGGCTATTGCAGAATTATTAATGGATGGCAGGGCCACAAGAAAGGCCACTCTACAAAACCGCGCTGCAATTGATTACCTATTATTGAAACATAATGTGGGTTGTGAAAAATTCGAAGGCATGTGTTGTTTTGATTTAGAGGACCACACTAAATCTATAGAGGGCCACATCAAGGGCATTAAGGACCTTGTTAGCCATGTGACGGAGAGCACTTTTGGGAATGATTGGGGTGAATGGTTCATGTCCATCCTACGCACATGGGGCTGGCGTCTTTTGTCAATAGCTGTGGGCTTTGTTGCTATCCTCCTTACATGCTGTGCTTGTTTCCACTGTATTCCAATGTGCTGTTCTAAACTTGCCAAATCACTTGCACCCCCGCCTCAAAATGCTATGATGTCAAATGAACTTATCCGTCAGGAAGCTGAGTTGGAGGCTCTTGAAAATTGCTATCCGTATACTGATGAAGAATTAATTGAAATGGCCTTTCGCCATGAGCAATTTGATAGGGAACTGCGTGCCGCGTGTATTGCTAAGGCTCAACAGGGTGGATTGTAAATATATTCTTTCTAGGCCTGGGAGCCATTTTGTATTAAGAAGCCATTTTGTGTTAATCATTACATGTATGAGCCTTAGCGGCCTCCCGCTGCACGCACTTCTGTTTGCTCGCCACTTGAACCACGACCCAGTCAACTGTGTACGTGTTTGCACAATGTTCTAGGCCTAGAGCCAATGTCATTAGCACTGTTTATTCTACAGTGGCCTTGTCCCTTGGCTCACTTACGCACCAGCATTTATCATTTACTTCTAACACTGAAATGTATTTTAGTTAAACAATTGATAAGTGTCCTGTTGACTGCATAGATACATTTCCTGTAGGTTTTAGAGATAAGTTTCCTGAAAGCTGAGCACACAGTGTTGAGTGCCAAAAATAATGGTTAAAACGGGAGCACTCTGTATCATCAGCAGTTCACTCTGACTATCTCCTAGGAGAGAGAGGCTTTGTGGGCTCCTTTCGCGAAAGCGAAATAAAGTGTATTTGGTTTGTAAACTAACGTGTCTGCATCTCTCTTTTTAGAAGGCCCGTGATTGAGATTAGAGATCAACAGGTGGGGGAATTGGTACCCTTACCAGTACCGTTGGTTCCTTGGCAAACTATCTCAATGGACTTTATTGTCGACTTGCCTCGGTCTGAAGGGGCCACTTGCATCTTATCCATAGTAGATTCTTTTTCCAAGATGGCTCACTTTATTCCCCTTCCTGCTATACCCACTGCCAAAAGGATGGCGGAAGTATTCGTGCGAGATGTCTACCGGTTACATGGCCTACCAGAGACCATTGTCTCCGATAGGGGCTCACAGTTTATCGCTCGCTTCTGGACTTCATTATGCACCATCTTGGGTATGCAAAGGGCATTGTCGTCTGGTTATCATCCACAGAGCAACGGCCAGACGGAACGTCTCAATCGCACTCTTAAGACGTATCTTAAGATGTACGTTAATCAGAACCAGACTGATTGGGTATCCTTTCTCCCCATTGCCGAATTTTCTATCAACAATACAAGTCATTCAACCACCAAGACGTCCCCATTTTTTTGTCTTTATGGTCTGCATCCCAGAGCACTCACCTTCCATCCCCCGGTTACCATGGTACCAGCGGCGGAAGACTATGCACACAGACTTAAGGGTATTCAAACCATGGTACATGACAACCTCGAACGTTCTAAGGTTACTATGAAAATGGCGGCGGACAAGAAAAGACAGCCCGCCCCGGATTACCAAGTAGGAGACCTGGTGTGGCTATCGTCCTCGAACCTCCCCATTCTTGGTTCCACCAAGTTAGGGATGCGCTATGTGGGTCCCTTTCCCATCATCGCACGGATTAACCAGGTGACCTATAGGCTTTGTCTTCCTACTAAATGGAAGGTTCATCCGTCCTTTCACGTATCTCTACTCAAACCGGTACTTCCGGACCCGTTTAACAGGGTCAAGAAGCCCCCGCTTCCCGTATTGCGATCCGGTCAGTTGGAATATGAGGTGAATCGTGTACTTGACTCTCGCATTTCTAGAGGCTCGTTACAATACCTGTTGGACTGGAAAGGTTATGGTCCGGCTGATAGGTCTTGGGAAAACGCTCGGGATGTTCATGCCCCACGCTTGGTTCGTTCCTTTCACGTTGCCCATCCTGATAGACCGGGGCCGGTGGGAAGGGGACATACTGTTGCCATCCGGCGCTACCCGAGGCGACTGGTTGTGCGACTTACGGTTTTTTCGGGTGTTCATCCCCTTTCCGCCTCTTCACCTTCCCTTTCGGGTACTCGTTCCTGTGCTAGCTGTGCACCCAGGTGTTCCCATGCGACCAGGGCGCACGTGCGTTCGGTTCATTTTCCATTCCCTTCCTAAGATGGTTGCCGGGTTGTGAGTCCATTACCCGTTCCCTATCCATCATGGCCGACCCGTTCCAGACGTATTACGCTCTCGCCGCCGATTACGTGGTTTTCCCGGAACTACTTTACACAGTGAGACAGGGTCATCCTCGCCTTTCAGTGAGCGAGTTTCTTCGTCTTACGCGGTCCTCTGGTTCTTGCTAGTTATCCTCCTTGTGTTTCATTTTCCTTCCTTCCTGATTCCCTTTACTTCTTCAGCTCTCCTTTCTTTGCCAGTCTTCCACCGTGGCAGTGTCTTGTCCACTTCTTGGCTTCTTAGGGATAATTAGGCAGCGCCCAGGTTCCTGTTTGTGCAGGGTTCTCCCTAGGTTCCAGGTTAGTTGTAGTTTGAGTTCAGGGATACGCCCCCATTGTCCCACAGGTCCCAGGTATCCAGTCCTCAGTTCCTCCGGAGGTTTTTGTGCCATTGGCTTTTCCTCCTCCCACGGTGCTTCAGCTCTTCCTACGTTGTTAGAAGGGTTGGAGTTCCGTGTGGAATATTCTTCACCTCCGGACTTCGCACGGATTGAACCTTCGCATAAGAGCAAGGTAAGAGAGCATTCGTAACAGACTGAAAGGCCATATAACTTCGTCAGATGGCTACGGCAGCCGAGTTAACGGCAGCCATTCAGCAGTTAAACGCAGAAGTGCAAGCCCTAAAGTTACAGAATGCTGCTCTCAAGGGCGCAGTGGAAAGCCGTCCTACTGTAGTGCTTGAGTCTGCACCTACCACTGCTGCCATAGAACGGTACACTGGCGATCCAAGGAAACTGAAGGAATTCCTCACAGCCTGCAAGGTGCAGTTTCTGTTTAGGTTAGAGCATTTTTCCACCGATAAGGCTAAGGTGGGGTTTGTTATCAGCAACTTTGCTGGTAACGCCTTGGCATGGGCCAATCCGTATGTGATCAGGGACGACCCCATTTTGGCCAATTTCGCACTCTTTGAAACCGAATTTACTAAGATGTTCCTAAGAGAAAAGAGTACATTTTCTACGGAGGAAGCCCTCCTGGACTGCACCCAAGGCAATCGAGATGTACTTTCCTACATCACTATGTTTCGCAACCTAGCCACGGAGACCAAGTGGCCTGAGGCAGTTCAGCTCCCCCTCTTTCGTCGCGGGTTACGTGAGGAGCTAAAGGACGAACTTGCCCGGGTGTCTCGACCAGAAAGTTTGAACGCACTCATGGATTTAGCCCTTGCGATTGAATTTAGACTGTCCGAGCATAAGGCCGAATGCCGTAAGGGTACCTCTGTCACAGTACGTAGTCCCAAGGTCGGTGAAATGACTAAAGGTGAAAGCCCCGACGAACCTATGCAATTAGGTACTACCAGGGGTCCTCTCTCGGAAGAGGAGAGATTGCGTAGGCGCAGTAAAGGACTGTGTCTTTATTGTGGTTCGGCAGCACATTTAATTAAGTCCTGTCCTGTATGCCCACCTAGACGATTGGCGGGAAACGCCAGCACCCGCAGTTAAGTGAGGACCCTGCTGCGGGTGGTCCGATTGGTCCTGTGTTGGCTACCAGTAACCACCATAATGACGATGCCATGTTGTATCTGTCCATAGGTATATCCTGGATGGGACAACAAGCCATTACGGTTACCGCGTTACTCGATTGCGGAGCTGCGGGACTGTTTGTAGATTTAGACTGGGCTCTCAAGGCTAAGCTGCCCTTAATCAAGAAATTAGTTCCTGCTCCAGTACAAACGGTAGACGGGACTCCCATATGCTCTGGACCCATAATTTGGCAAACCGTTCCTACTACATTACGTCTAGGTCGTCATCAGGAGATCATTACCTGGAATTGCATAAAGTCACCGCATAGCGCATTTATCATCGGGCTCCCTTGGCTGAGACGACACAATCC
>JAVSBX011237608.1:0-14802 GCA_033119125.1 Desmognathus anicetus
GAAATAAAGGACGCACCCTTATACCAAGGTCCAGATAAGAAACACAGGTCAGCGCAGGCCTAAGGGGACAGAAACCAATGCAGGGCAGTTAAGCAGTAGGGACAATGCACGCACGCAGGGCTAGGCGCAGGGTCTTAAGCTGTTTCAGGATTCTCCAGGGGTGCACAGGACGGTTATAGAAGGGCAGGGCTAGCTGGGACCACCGAACAGGACTTACACAGAGGGGTGCAGACTGGCAGGGCTAACCGAGCGCAGGACAGGGGTGTGCAGAGGGCTACAGACTGGCAAGGGCAAGGACGCAGACCTAGGGAGCGCAGAGGGTTGGCAGGCAGGCCGGCGGGGCAGGGGCAGAGTCAGGAGCTTACTGGGAGTGCAGGACAGGGCACGCAGAGGATTTTCAGGCAGGCCGGTAGGGCTGGGGCAGAGTCAGGAGTACTGCAGGACGCTGGCGCTGGCTGGCAGGGCTCTGGGGGCTAAACAGGGCGGTGGGAGCACTAGGGAGGCTGGCAGGGACGCAGGGAGACACTGGGAGGGCGGATGGGAGCAGGGAGGCACTGGGAGAGCTCTGGATGGGCACTGGGTGGCTGGCAGAGGCTAAACTGGAGTCTTTGGGGAGGGGGGTGCAGCAGCAGCAACAGAGAGCTCTGGGGAGGAGGATGGGAGAGTGTGGGGCAGCAGCAGGGCTCTGGGGAGGAAGAGAGAGCAGGGAGGCACTGGGAGGGCTCTGGGAGGCTGGCTTGGGAGAGTGGGGGCAGCAACAGGACTCTGGGAAGGAAGGGGCACAGAGGGGCACAGGGAGGCACTGGGAGGGCTGTGGGAGTCTTGCTGGGAGGGCGTGGGGCACTCGTGGGGGTTCTGGGGCGGGGGCCCGGTCGCCGTGTCGCGGGGGGGGCCCTCCGGGGCCCCCAGAGGCTGATGCTGGTGTCTGGGGTGGGGGATGGGCGGCGTGGGCCTAGAGGCCCAAGCCGAGACTCACCGGGTTGCTCGGTGGGCGCCACGGTCGCCTTGGTGCTGCTGGGGGCCCTCCTGGGCCCCCAGAAGGTGCTGGTGCTGTGGTGGGGCCCCGGGCTCCTGTTGGGGGAGCCCAGGGAGAGAGCTCCTGCTCTCTTCGGATGCTGCAGGCCGAATGCCTGATTCCAAGATGGCGGCCGGGTCAGCAACAGTGAAGAGGGACTAAGCTGAAGCCATGAGGTGAGTTTTAACTTTAATTTTAAATGGGGAAATAGGGGTTTTTAAGGGTTTTAAACTAAAGGGTAATTATAAGGGGCTTACTGGGAGCTTAATTATGTAATTTAGGATTTAAATTAAATTAAATTACATTAAGGGCAAAATTACGAAAATGGGATTTTAATTAACCTAAATTACTGGGGATTATTAATTAAGGGTCTGGGAACGCAGCGCAGGGGTTCTAAGGGCATAGGAGGACAGCACAGGGCCAAAACGCGCAGCGGAGGGGTTTTAGAGGACTAAGAGTGGGAGAGAGAGACAGGGACAAAAGGGGAGAGAGTGTGTGGAGCCTGGGGGGGGGCAGTGGGACAGATTAGGAGAGATTGGGAGGGCAGTGCAGGCTGGGGACATAGAGGGGTTACAGGGGAGGCCTACTTACCAGCAGCAGGGCAGCTCCTCAGGTCCCAGGGTCCACATGGTCAGAGGGGGAAAGGGGGGGAGACTGGCAGACCCAGAGTGGGTCTGCTCTCTCCAGGGGCAGGAAGTGCAAAGAGGAAGATCTCTGTAGCACAGAGAGTCTTCAAGGGTAGCTGGGAGGGGCCGACGAGCACGAGGACCAATCACGAGGGCAGGGGAGGAGACTGGGAGGAAGGAGGGGACTGGGAGCTACTGGCCAGAGGAAGGAGGGGCTGGGGGGAGCTGAGCAGGAGCTGGGGAGGCTAACGCAGGTAGAGCAGGGCCTAAGTGGCAGGGGGGACTCTGGGAACCGTGACGATGCGCGCAAGCAGGGGCGGCAGAGCAGGGCGCAGGGGTCTCGGGCATGCGCAGACCTAAATAAAAGAAAGTTAAAATAAAGGGGGGGTTACACCAAGACAACAGTTTAGAAGTTATATTTTCTTTTAGTATGGCTTCATTCATTGCTTTTTGATAACTCATGTAAAGTAAAGTGTATTGCAATATGTAAGATCACTGAAGGTGATGACTACACTGTGATTGGTTTGGAAAATTGCAATAAACAAATTTATTAAAAAAAAATAGTTTGTGGTCAATTTTACCTCGTATCCTTTCTGAATAGCTCTCCTTGCAAAATACCTCATCCAAGAAATTCAAAATAAAAACCACATCCATGCACTGGCCATTTCATGTAAAGATCCATGAATATAGGTTGTCCATCGGTGCGTCCATGTTTGACGTGCCTGCACCCCCGTCTCTGGAACGACCTGCCCGTTTCTATCCGAAGCATCCCTTCGCTAAACTCTTTTAAACGAGCTGTGAAGACCCACTACTTTGCCTAGGTCCCGGTGCCCTAGTCACTGTTCTGGTCTCCTTCCTGCTCTACTGGTTTGTTCGTTTGTCCTTCGTTTCTGTGTGCGCCCTGAGGCCTATGGGCGTGTGGCATGTTAATACATTCATTAAAGTAAAGTAAAGTAAAGGTACGTGAGCCTTCTTGGAGAATTATACAGCCCAAAATGTCTACCCCAAAAACACTTCAAGCCATTTAGGAACTTCAAACCGTTGCAAAGGGTTACACCTAAACTTGCACATCTTATCACTCCTGCACCTTGCCACCAACAGACATCCTCACCCACCAGGCCTTACCGCTAGATACAACATGACCTTTAATCCCCAACTTTTTCTCAAATTAAGAGAAGTATAAATCTATCCCCTCTCAGCAAATATCTATTAACCAATAATTCCTTCCTAGACTGACCACATACTCTCCGGCAATTGCCTTTTAGCTTCCCACCCTCTTGCAATCTCTTATACCTACTTCAACACTTGCTATGTTATGCTTTGTCTCCTGATTTGGTTTGTTTCTTTTGGCTGTGCGGTGAGGCCCCAGGGCGTGTTGCACACTAAAGAATTGATTTGATTTATTGATTGATTGAACACATTGAACACACATTGAACACACGCTTCATCTTTCTTGCATGCCTTCTTTCACATTTGTTTAGTAGTCTGTCGAGGCACAAAATTTATACTAGAAATTAAAAGGACGTCGGTACTGTCTGTGATCAGCAGCACTTACTTTTCATTCAGATGTGCAACAATAAAGTTTATTTTAAATAAGTTCTCCAAAGACGTTTCTTTGAAATTAATTTTCTCCTTATAATTTCACTTGGAACTATATTTAAGTTTTACAAGCAAAATCGTTCAATTCTTCTTCACACAGTCCAATGACAATTCAATTGCAGTAGAAAAGCCAAAACCAGCAAACAGAAGCATAGATTACCATCAATATACCATATATTCATAACCTGTGAAGACATCCATTATGTGTTATGGAGGTCTCTGCCTCCTTCACAGATGGAAAATCAAATATTGACAGCAATACAGCTATACCAAAATAGTAATAAAAGATATCTAACATACCCAAGAAAATTTATGGTGGACCAGTGAGGCACATCGCAGAGCCACCGAAAGCTGAGCTGGACAAGAAACCGGAAGTTGGGCCTCGCGACGATCATGGCGTCCCCCGCATGGTCCTATTGGTAATGTAGTATGGTCAAAATTACCAGCTACTTCACTTTATAGAAAATATATCTATTCCTTTCATAACACACATACAATGTATCTGGTCTAACAGACGGAATGCACCGCATAAATAATGTGACAGAAAAAAACAACCCGTTATATAAACAAATGAGGTGAAAATATAAAAAACTTCAAAATAAAGTTTACACATCAGTCACAATCTTGATAAAGTGCATAATTCAAAGACCTTTATAGAAGACAATTGTAAGAAATGAATTCATTAAGATCCTGGGGTTGGACTGTCATAAGCTCTTCAATCCAAAAGGTTTTCCTTTGTAACAATCTTTTTTGATCATCTTCTCCTCGATTATAAGGAGGAACATATTCAATGGCTTACACCCACAATTGTCATAGATAATGTATTTTTATTAGAAAACATGAGTGGCAACTGACGATCTCTGACAAGCTATTGCTTTTATGTTCCCCAATCACCTACTTATTTACGTGACATCTGACCCACATATATATAGAAGGCCACAAGGGCATTTTAACACAAACATATTCGCTGTATCACACGTCATGTAATCCTTTAGCTGATATTACTTGCCTATGTGCAGATGTACAACTTCATTAATCTTAATTACATTTGAGCAATGCACACAATTCAAAACTGGATGGTCCTGATGGCCTCCTTTCAATTTCACATTTTCAGTGTTTCTGTTTTTTTATTTTCTTATTGGTTGTAACCCCCAGCTGAATTGTGTGTCTGAGGATTGTTTCTATTCTTTTTGTTTGTTATGGTAGAGGGTGGGTTGATGCCACGAAGTCCATGGACAGTTGGTAGCGAAGCGTCTACTAAATTTTATATCTATCTGCTGCCGGTGGTAATGGCAGATTTTTGGTTGCTCCAGTATTATCTTGAAATTTAAATTTGGAGTTCTGATGTACATGTGTCTTTTTAAAAATGAAACCGTTTTTTCTGCCTATGACAGTTCTCCACCATTTACTCTTTGAGCTTACATTGAAGAGAGATTGATGTTTGGGGTGCCCGCACGCTATAAATATTCTGGTCCTTTGAAATTGTGTAATTACTCTTTTTTTAGTTTGGTTGATCGTGTTTTGGTTCATTATGCAATTTGAAGAAATTGCTAGTCAAACAGATAAATCGGCAGAGTTTGAGCAGTGGCTCAATGCGCTGCACCGTTAAATTTACCATTAATATTGGACCTAAAAGTGTTTCTGATCTAGATACAGATACAGCTGCACCAATTTCCAAGCCTTTGGACAGCTAGATGCTAGGAATCGATTGACATGCCATATGCACGTCATATAGACAGTAGGAAGCGGATTAGCATAAACGAAGCCTGGAACGTCACGTGACGAGGCAATGCGCTGCGGTACCTCAAACCGCCAGAGGTCGCTTGAAACAAGACACCGTAGTGCATACGGGACTCGTTCGCCAAGCGCTCCGTGTTGCAGCACCTTCAACCGACCACTATAGGCCGCCTGGAATAAGACACCACTGCATGTGGCGAATAGCACCCCAATACTTTATGAGAATTACAGCCTTCACAGAGAGCACCATTCAAATCTTTTTTAATACACGTATTGGTGGGGCTCCAATTCACAAGCAGCCACCGTTTTGCAACATTCTTACAATTTCTTTATTTGTGAATACAGCAATGGAGACTGCATTTTGCATATAACAAAATATTGTCAATGGAGTATAAAATATTGTAATATTGCAACAGAAAAAGCCTATCCTTGAGAGGCTGCTACTGCCTGCGGTACCGTATATGCTGTACTGGCGAGCCGTAGGGTCTTGAACCCACAGCCCTGCCTTTATCTGGCAGATTTCTTGCATGCTAACCTACAGATAAGATGATGAGTTACACTGATCTTGGAAAGGTTTTTCCTGATGCGAGGTCTTGTACAGTATGGTTTATTGCGTTGAGTTGGCCAATGTTCAAAATGTAATGCCCTGAACTGTATGTGCGAGGGGTGTTTGAGGTACAAAAATAAGGCAAAAGCTTATCAATTGCTTGGCGAGATGAGCTTGAAGGGGCCCTCGACATATTTTCTTTGACAATATAGGTTCCGCAACATACTGTTTAAGGAGTGCAATCTCGTGGCCTTCTGTCTCACAGAACAGCAAGCAAAAGCTTTGCCACACATAAGCGCCTCATTTTGGACAGTTTCGCTCCAATGGCCCTGCACTGTTTATGAAGCGATAAGCGCTCCGAAAAGCACTTTAGCAATGTTAGTTGCCCAGCAGCTAAATAAAATGTTGATTTTAGTGTATAAAGTTGCTTGTGGTAATTACCAGAGTAACACACACAGCCTTGAAACACCTGCATAAAAAGTACTCTGATTCCTGGATTTGTAACTTGTGTTGTGATTGTTGGTGAGCGCCGCGATCCGTACGGGTTTCGGCGCAATATAAATGACTAAAACTAAACTTTTGTGACCAAGGCCCTGATTACGATGAATGCGGTAATTACCGCATTCATCATAATCAGGGCCCAAACCTTTAATCGCCCACATTTGCATATTTGTTCAGAGTCTGCACGTTTGATCCAAATGGAACACCTCTATACAGTATAGAATGAGCAGCTTCATGACACAGAATACAAGTACCGTGGCCAGGCTGTGCATGTTGTGCGTTCCAACTAGCTCATTCTCTGTTTCGCATATCAATGGTTCAGATTTCAGATGTGAATGTTCTCCCAGTGACCATGCCTGGGGTTTCAGCTGTGTTAGTGGAGATCATGCAGTAAACTGGGAGAGTGATGGGCATGAGTGTTTGGCCGAAAGAGTCTTGCCCTGCGGCCTTCACAGAGAAAATTTCTTAGGCCATTCCTTCTTTGCACACATGTCCCAATTAGAATGTAGAATAAAGTGATTTGTTGCAGGCAATATGTTTCTAGTTTCTTTATTTGTGAATACACCAATGGAAGCAGTTTATTGCATTTGGTTGACCAATGTAATACCCTGAACTGTAGGTGCGAATAGCACCCCATTACGAGCATTACAGCTTTCACAGAGCATCCCATTCAAGTCATTTTTAATACACACATTGGTGGGACTCCAAGCACCGGGGCCCTGTCCAAAATTCACAATGGCTGTACATTGTGGGTGACGTGAGAAGAAAGCAGTAATGTCTACTCTCAAAGGCCTAAATTGGGCGCATCACATTTCACAGAAATGGTGTCTCACCCAAGAACTAACCCGCCCTGTGACCCAAAGGTGATGTGGGCTCAGGTGTGTTGTTCGACAGTAGGGTAGTGTTTTGAAATCTGGGGGGGATGGGCATAAGTGCTTGGCCCACAGAGTCTTGCGCTGCAGCCTTAACAGAGAACATTTGTTAGGCCCTTCATTGCACACAGTGTCCCAATCAGAATATAATTTGTTTTTTCTTTTTGGCAGCCACATGTTTCACATTTCATCCATAATTCATTTTAGTCTTCTCAAGTCGCAACACAACGCATGTACTGTATTTGTAATAACGTGTAGCATTTTGGTCATGATAGAGCACACGTTGAATGTCTTTCTTATTGCCAACAAGTCAGGCCGTCTCAGGGGTCGACAGCCCGTTCCAAAAATTCTGATCTCAAAATGAGACGGAGAGATACATAGCTTTTGAGATTTGCCTGCTTACCTTTGGGGCACCCAAGGTTTAAATTGGGCACATTACATTTCACAGTAATGATGTATGACCTAAAAACCAACCATCCCTGTGGCACAAAGCACGCCAAAAGGCCTTAGAGATTGTGCTATTTAGCTCCCTCTTCAATACGGGCCTCACGATCATGTTCAAGGCCACGAACACCAGATTACCCATAAGAAGATGCATATTCTACGTAAAGTACCCCTTTGTGGCCAATGGGATTATATAACCTCTCCACCCTTGCCAGCCCGCAGTAACCATTTTCTGGCACAACAGGCCTAGGTCAACAAAGCCAGAAATCTGGCTCAAGGCCAGCCCCGAGCCATCCAGTCAACTTCTGCGAGGCAGCTAGTGACACGATGTCGGCCTCCATGATTAATTCAACAACACGGACTGGCCCTTTTCCCCCTCTCCAATGCTTTTTAACTCAATTTTAACCCTTAAATTTGTGAGTTTTCTGTTAGTTGGTCAAGTTTGTTTTGTGAGCGGTGCGAAGCTCAGGCAGTCGTCGCAATAGAAAAACTTTGTATAAATAAATAAATATAAATAAATCATTTCTGGGAAGTGCACGGCTGCTGTTATCTGGTACATGTCGCCCTTGGCTTAGGAGCGGACGCAAGGTATGCACACAATGGTAATTTTATCTGCAGCGCTGAATCATGGGAAGTAAACATGGAGGTAGCATATTCCACATCAGGTGCAGTTCCCTTTATCATACAATATTGCGCATGTCAAACAGTGACACTGTATAAGTCGGGTGTAAATGGACAACCCCTCAGACTGTTGTG
The DNA here is from genome assembly GCA_033119125.1 of Desmognathus anicetus. Lineage (NCBI taxonomy): Eukaryota > Metazoa > Chordata > Amphibia > Caudata > Plethodontidae > Desmognathus > Desmognathus anicetus. The sequence continues at coordinate 8,098 of JAVSBX011237608.1, forward strand.
CACAGTGGACACCATAAGTGTGATAGATGTACTGTTGCCCATTAGTCTTCATGCTCCTTCCACCTACTCCTAGGCATTTGTGTCCTAGAAATTTTTTGGAGTGGGCCTTCCCAGAGAGAGCCCGAAAATACGGTACTAAGAAAGGATCATAATACTCTGTGAAGGCTTCAATCCTCCAGTCGTCGTCGGATAGGACAAGCAGCAGGCGCAGAAAGTTCAAGTGGGCCTTGTGATTACAGATTACCTGAAACTAACTCTTCACCCTCAAAGACCCAAAAGGCATGCCTCTTCCTCATCTTCCTCTTCTTCTTCCTTCTTCCTGTCCTCCTCCTACCACATCCACCACGCTTCCAAGCAGTATGCTCTCACGTCCCACCCCTGTGGCGTGCCGTGCCCTGGTCATCACTTAACATACATCAGACCAAAGACCGGCTCTTTGTGGCTTTCAAAAATGCAGAAAGCTTTTTCCTCTCACTGTATTTTCATTGAAAAAATCCTCCAATGTTCCTGTGCGTAGTAGTGTTGCATTTACTTTTTAGCGGTCAGCACTGGGTGACCATGTTCAAACTGTCTTGAGGTTTCCAACGTGCCGTCAGTTTCACCAACAGATTGCATGAGAGTTTATTGGGAATTTCGCCTTGTTTAAGTTCTGGACAGGACAGGAGCTGGGTCTACGTCAACACAATATATTAAAAGCCCTATAACTCCAAGTAAAAATGGCAATAAACACGTGTAGTACATTTAAAAAAATGTATATATCCAATCCTTCCCAAGAAACCCAGTACCCTATTTTTTCACTTAGTCAAAGGAATGAAGTACAGTATAAAGCTTAAAATGATAGTTTATAATAAGGTAATACCTCAAATAGCACCAGATACATGTAAAATAAGGGCTGTATAATTGCTGCATCATTGGGTAAAATGTACCTCATAATTCTTCACATGCTGAATAATTTTAGCATTTTTGCTGCATAATTCCAGTGGCCCTGAATATACCCAACTGTACATAAGGGAAGCAAGGGATCTCAAACGTAAGGCCAGACAAGCACCAAGGGACTGGCAGAACAGCAAAACGAAAGACAACCTATCAAAATCTCAAAATACAAACGCGTACACAAACAGTATAGAATGATGATTAGGAAAATTAAAAAGGCCCATTATGCCGATAGAATAGAATCAGCTGTATGCCCTTCCAGAGAGCTTTTCTATATCCTAGATTAACTGAAAAATGAAAGAACCGCAGCGGTGGACAACAACTCCCAAGTTTTCTGCAACAGGATGGCAAGCCACGTCAAAGAAAAAGAGCTCATCCTGGACAACAAAATTAAGGAGACAGCTGCTAAAGTCCACCACAGAATGCCCTTAGCCCTAGGAATTCATAAGCCTACTAAGCTATCCACCTTCCAAACCCTCACAGAGGCAGAGTTCAATAAATTAACAAGATTCAACAAATCGGCAGGATGTAAAGACAATCCAGCACCCCAGGATGTCTTCAAAGAGCTCCTGACTTTCCCTCAGATAGCTGAGCCAGCAAGGCAAATCATCAATTTCTCCTTATCCCACGGCATCATGCGTAAAGAACTAAAGACAGCCTACATCATCCCACTTTTAAAAAAAAAAAAACAGGACCAATATAATAATGACAACTTCAGAGCCTTGGCCAAGTGCTGTTTCCTAGGAAAGCTAGTAGAAAAATTAGTGGCAATACAGTTTAATGACCATATAGAAAGTCAGGGGTTGCTAGACGACACTCAGGCAGGGTTTCTGGGAAGGGCATGGGACAGACAAGTGTCCGTCTGGGGCGACCTGAAAAGGCATGTGGATGCAGAAGGGGTCCCCTTCACTCCTCCGGCCAGCAGGGGGTGCTGTAGCTCCCTGCCGCCAAGGAGGGGGGTGCTTTGGGGCGCTTTTCGCTCAAAGAGCCCTCTCCGCGCATGGGGCAGCCCCCTAGGGGTCCCCCCAAAATAAGGGAGATCGGCCCTGAAGTGCCAGCGATGGCGCCGGCGCAACGAGCGCAGCGCTAATAAAAAGTGCCTCGACACACTTGTCGAGGCGTTTATATGAAACCCCCCTCGCTGCCTGCGAGGGGGGCGCAAGTGCCTGCGCTGGGGGTACCCAGGGTATTCCCCTGGACCCCCCTCAATTTCGGGAACAAACAGGAAGTTGGGAAGCACAGACATGCTTTCCCATGTCTGTGGACTGGCCTTTCCCAACTTCCTTGTTCAGTGTTTGTTTATGTGTTGTTGTTCCTATTTTCCCCCTTAAGGGAAAGGTGGACAGCAGTCCTAGGTTCAACGCCAGGCACCTCGAAGAGATAGGTGAGTGGGGACTGGGTTCTGCTTTGTGGGGTTCTGTTTGGTGCTGGAGAGAGGAGGCTCCTAAAGGGGTACCAACCCTTTATTCCCTTTAGTCTCCTTCTCTCCAGGGATCACTGCTCTATCCCCCTGAGGTGTCTCACTGCTGCTGCCAGCATTGGGTCATCCCCTCTTGTTTGTCTCAAGTTCAGGGGGGTGACTAGACATTGGGGGGCAGCGGAATATCGTCGCTCACACGACCAGGCCTAACAGCGGCGGCACGACTTGTCTGCCACATTCGACACTGCACCACCAAACTCTCCTGAATAGGCTCGAAGTAGTAGCAATCTGTGGCACGGCAATGAAGTGGGTCTCCTCATTCTCACCAGAGTAGCCACAGAATCATATACATCAGAACCATTCTTCCCCCGTTTGAGGTCTAGCAGGAAACACAATTATCTTCGCTGCTTTTCAACATTTATATATTTCCGCTCCCTAACATAGTCAAACACTACGACCTCATCTGCTATAACTATGCAGACGATGCACAAATAGTTATTAAAATCTATAAAGACATGCCTGCTTCGAGCGCCAAGAGTCAAGGAATGCATGCTGGACATTGCGACATGGATGGCTGACAGCCACTGTTTACTAAACCTAGGAAAAACTGAACTACTCATCTGTGGAAACAAAAGCGTCCTGTCTCTACCCTTCCCATGGCCCGCTGAACTAGCCCCTCCCAGTAGTCAACAAGCAAGGAACTCCGATAGGAGAACCCTTGAAACCACTGGACCACGCAAAGAAAGCGCATCTATGGCGTTGGTTTGTGTGTGTATGTGCCTGCATTTATACCTGATGAGGAAACGCAGTCTGATTCTAAGTCTACAGAATTGTCTCTGTGGAAAGTCCATGAAGTCCATTCTGTGGCTGTGGAATCTGGTGACTGTGCTCGCTGTGCTGACATGCGGTGAGGCGGTGGCAGGTGCTGGGTATTAGCACACTGGTGGCGGTACTGCCTCCCGAGTAATGCGCCGGTGACCGATTGGCATCACCCAAGTGCTGGTAGCACCGGTGGCTGGATTACCACCCAAGTGCTGTTAGTAGGTACTGCTTTTACTGTCTGAACCATGTGGCTGAAGTTGCATCTGAGTGGGCCTTCCGGTGCGCAGGCTGTGATTGTATCCAGAGGCCTTGTGCTCTGGGCCCTGCCACACTGGTTGAGTACCAACGATTAGCCATGTACACTGTGAGTGTGAGTGTCTAATTTTATGCACATATGTATTTACTAGTCACAGGGAGGGAGGATTAAGAAGGAACAAAAGCGAGGATGAAGGAATGAAAGCAGGGAGGAAGGACGAACAAAGGGATGGGGAGGGAAGAAGGTATTGGAAAGAAAAATTAAAGGAATGATAAATAAATAGGTAGGGACAGACAGACCGGGGAACTGATGGAGGGATGGACAGAATGCCAAGATACCTGTAAATACATAGTGCAGAAGAGATGGATACATACATAGATAGATGATTGATACTGTAGATAGGTAGATGGATAGATAACAATCACTTCACCTTTCATTTATACAGTTTTGCGGGATTTTCAGTGAAGAAAATCCTCCCAAAATTTCCAACGTATCAGGAATCGTAATGCACACTAGGTCAAACATGCCCGTTATGGAAATTAACCTACAGGAGTACCTCAAACTTATGCGTTCAAGTTGAATGCATGTCATTTAAAAGTTAGTGCGATTGCCTCAAAAGATTGGACCAACCCCTGCAGATAAGCAGTACATCTATGCCAGAGGCCTGAATGGCATGCCCTGCCCTCACATGCTCCAGGAACTACACACCTAAGGAATTGTAAATAGGAATTGTAAATACACACCCTGTCCTCACACGCATAGGCATTACACAGTTAAGGAATTGTAAGTAGGAGTTGTAAATACACACACTGCTCTGACATGAGGCATTAGGGATAACACTCTTAAGGAATTGTAGGTACCTACACTTTAGGAAACTTTGATTCACTGACACACACGTCTTTATGTAACAACTCAAGCTAATGGAAAAACACATTGTTCTGATTTTAACTTCCTGCTACTGTCACTTTAAATCCCAGCTTTCACTCTCCAATGCTCATAGGAATTAATTTATTCCTGACACCTGCGTCTGCCACCACCAGCCTGTACACATGCCTCAAATGGTCTACAGATGGAATCCTGTCATAGCCGGCCTCTAGCAGCACTGCACTGCATGTGGAACTCTCGCAGGCGGCACCCCCGACCTATGGGACGTCATCAACCACCTTTGCTTTCTATGGACTGCAGAGACAAGACGCATGAGACCAATTCTCCACTCAGCTGCCACCGTTTCTACCCTGGACCTGCCGCAGGTGAGTCAGCCTCTCTGCCAACCCCTATGTTTGTTTTACGGGGTGCTCCCTGTCTGTGCGCGGCCCTTGCACACTTCTGGGACGCTCACGAGTGAAGCCTTGTTTAGCTTGAACTCAGCCCCGCCTTTTCTGCGAGTGAGCCTTAGACTCCACCTAACCTGGCAATCGAGAGAAAGAGCTCTCTCAGCACCAGCAACTTGAGCACATGAATCAAAAGCAACCCGAACTGTGAACTCTGTAAGCAGCTGCCATCAGCTTGACTGTATCTTTTTCTTTGACACCTAACCAATATGTTTAGATGTAAATATTAAAGTCGGATCAAGGTTACCCCAAAGCACTCTCCTTAATCTGAACCCTCAGATACTCGCTTAGCAACAGAGACTGATCCAGACCCTTTCACTCTGAACACTGAAAACACCCCGTGCTGCCCCACCTTAGGAAAGGCAAAGTTTAAAGCAGGAGGATAAAAGATTAGAGAGTGGATGACGAGGGAAAGATCCCAAGAGTCATAGGCTTTAGTTTCTCCTTTCAGATCAACTTGAATCAGAGAGAATCCTATCAAAGCCTCTAAAATGACACCTCATAATCCTCACCAATATCAGGCTGCGCCGGGGGAAACCCCTCCAGGGCAGGTTTCTGCCGTTACTGACCACTGGATTCTCCTTACTGAGTCCTGGAAGCCAAACTGTATCCTTTTTGGAGTTCTAACCAATTAAGATTACAGAATTTTTGTCAGGAAGCAAAGGCCATAATATTTCCCTGGCTCAATGGAGGAGACTCTAGAAAAGATCAATAGAACTGTAGATGAACTCAGGCAAGGTTTAGAGGAAGGGAGAAGGGAGACAGTGACTTTACACAAACGTTTACCTGAACTTCAAGTTCTGTCCAGGGTTTGGGTAGACACCCTCCTGAGGTGACCGCGACCCCCTCCTCTAGCATGCCCACCTTATCTAGTATTGATTTAAGGGAAGAAAGAGGAAATTTACTTAAAAATTCCACCTCTGGAGCATTATACTGGGAATCCCAGGTTGTTTAATGCCTATATTACACACTATAGTCTCCACTTTAGTGCTAAGATAGCTCAGTTCAGGACAGATCAGGCTAAGATTCTGTTTTTAATCTCTAACCTGGGTAGGGATGCATTGGCTTGGGCTTTGCCCCTTCTGGACAAGGACTCACCATTGCTTACAAACTAGCATGCAGAATTTCGCATCCCCCGCTGGACTCTATCACCGAGAAGAAAGGGAGGCCATTTGTTCAAAGACCCTCCTAACTGTCCATAGCAAAAACAAAATAAGGCTTTTCCCAGGCGTGCCTTATGCCGATTACGGGGAATCGAGAATTACATTTAAACAATGAATCGACATTGAATTTATTTATGTATGTCATAAATCACAGATAGATGAGAACTTGGTATTGAGCAGGGGGTGTTTGACATTATAGCACAAAGAGACCTGAGTTTCAAGGAAAAAGGTGGGGGGGGGAAATGCAAGAAAAAAAGGTGTTCGATTGGACCAGCCTCTGTATCCAATAATAGACTTTATTTCACATCGTAATGTTGTCACACCTCAGTGGCTCAATATCAAAACATAAAACACATAATACGTGATTAACCCCACATGAACGGCGCAAATTAAAAACACTTAAAACCAAAAATTGTTTCTCCAACTAGTTTCGATTGGTGACTAATTTCTTTCCAATCTTCATCAGGGAGCAAACGGGGGTCAATCAGAAAAATATTTTTCTTTTTCTGGTGTGACCATATGAAGGATAGATGCGCCTGGGTCATCTAAATCACGGATCCTTGATCGAGGACGGGGGACTCCAAAAAGGTGGGGAGGATGTCCACACCGGACCAGTTGTGCTGGCAGGCTGTGAGCAGCGTCTCGCGGTGTCTCTCTGCTTGATCCTTGATCAAGCAGAGAGACGCTTGATCAAGGATCAAGCGAGTGCTAGGCGTTGTGGCTGTAATATGATGGCACGGCGTGATTGGCGGCCACCTGTGACAGTCTCTGGAGGAATGG